>JAULBM010000007.1:1300240-1312219 GCA_032357055.1 Geukensia granosissima
ACACCTACGGTTTTGTATGGAATGTTCGGTTTCAATATATGCATTTCTGTCGTAAATTTTGAAGCTTAACTAAGATATGCAAACTGAATAATAAAAATAACTTATAAAAAAAGAAATCAGCTATATGAAAATAAAAAGTTAGGCAACTCGAAATTTATGTATAGTTCCGGCTGCGGATTCGCTCGCTTCTAACACCATGGGTACAAAATTTAAAAAATACTTTTCTCGCTCCATTTTTATATATCTTTTTAGAAATTTTAAATATTATTACTAGATATTAAAATAAAAATTTTCTCGCTCGCTCCTAAAATAATACCTTGAAAAATGAAGGGAAAAATTTAAACTGCTGTTTTCGCATCAAATTTTGAAGTTGCGCTCCAATAATTTGCTATTCCAAGAAAAAAAACTGAAACAAAAAACTTCGCGCGCACCAATTTTTATCACAAAAAATCCAAAGGACTAGATATAAATTTGAAATGGCCTTATGGAGTAAATTTATGTCAGAGAGACTGCACTCCAACCACGAGAAAAACAGAGGCAATAAAAGAAGATGAAATACAATCTGCCTAACCTGAACAATAAGACGAGCATTCAATTTTTTACCGAATAGTACACCAAACGAAATTTGCCACAACAAAAGTCACGGAAACTGTATCGAAAGTTTCACAACGAAATATTCATTTTAACTTGAAATGGTGTGTTATATGTTAGTTTTCTCGGCTTTGTAAATCTGCTTCATATTGTGGATGCAACTGATTGTTTTCGGGTACCAAGAACCTGTAGAAGTTAGATTCGACGGTCATTTCAATGGTGGGTGGCTGTCTTCAAATTTATATCAGTAGTTTTCCTTTTTTGGGATTTTATCACAGTTAAAAGATTAAATTTTAAGAATATAGTTGAATTTTTTCTATATATATATAAAACGCTATTTGGAGTGGAATATTTATCTATAAAAACATGACATTTTGAGACATATTTTTTCAATGTCTAAATTTTTACATAGAGGGGAAATAGAATTTTTTTGTCCCGAGGAAAAAATTAATTGCAGGACGAGTTGTGGCAAAAAATACCACCGATATATAACATGACATACTTCATTCTTGGGAAATTTGAGATAAAAATAGTATTCACGCTAGTATGAACGACCTTTGACGCATTCTCCGTCATAGGTATCAACCAATCAAAGTTCACCACATCTGGTGTAAACAATGGATCATTCCACTGTTTCTGACAATTGATCGATAATATTCTAGAAGAAAAAGTATACATATGAGCATTGAACAGTGTCTTGAACTTATCTGAGATAAGATATCTTGAAATACCACAGTAAAAGAAACATTTATTACGAGCATAGAAGATCAGGGTTGACTCCCCTGTTTTGATGACGTAGATTCTTCCTTTACCTTACACGGCAGCGATTCTGTGATACCAGAGTACGGTGCTCCACTGTTCTCCATCGAAAACTCAAGCCAGAAATTGTAAAATTTCTTGCTTGAATTTTCAATCAGTTTACATTTTCATCCAGTCAGTGTTGAAGGGTCCAACAACAATATAATTGAATGATTCAATAGGGATTTTCGTGAATATTCTGACAAGTCTTTCGTAAGATTGAACATTACACTGACAATGGAGGCTTCTCATACTAAATCAGTGGAGGAGGTCTTAGATTATTTTAATGTTGACGAAACCTCTGGATATACAGATGATCAAGTTAAATCTGGATTAGAAAAATACGGTCCAAACGGTAAGTTAATCAGAAAGGCACACCATGTGCACAGTAAAGTGGCCATTTTAGAGTCAAGTAAACAATCTGTTATTGCTTTTAGTGTACACGTTGTCACGGATGTCACTTTTTCGCGTTTGTATGTCAACATAAAAAATAAGAAAATAAAAAAAATATTTACCACGCATTTTTCTTCTTTTTCAGAGTTACCTGCAGAGGAAGGTGCGTATTTTAATTGTAGTTTGATCATGAGTTCATCGTCCATGTACTTCCTTTTACAACACTCTACCATGTGTACTGCACATCAGTACATACATTATGCAAGACATGTGCTCACATTCACTACATGTTTTTAGTTTTGGTACATGTATTTATATGACAAGATCCTTGCATTCTATTGCTACCTCAGTACAATACTAATTTGAAGCAGGTATGACCAGAGTTGCCAGCAAAGTTTTGTTCAGCATCCGGAATTGACCCTCTGTTTTCGGATATGAGACTGGTTCATTTATTTCTGTACCGTTGCAACTTCCCACTCACAAGAGCTTGCGAGATGGCAATTTTTTTTATCAGCATTACTTTTGACCATTATACATTTTCTAAGTTGATGCCTCCATAGACAGAAAACAGATAAACATTTCAATTTGAGTAAATTTTATAATATATCACAGACTTAATCACTACTTGGTTATGAGTGACCAATTATATGCAACAGACATGCAGTGACATTGATATTTAGACATATATATAAGAATATTGTATGTATACTTTTTGTTAGATTAGGCCAGTCCCTCCCCGATTCAAAATCTTTTGTGTTTAAAAATGTAATTAAGACTATATGTTCAAAATTGCACAACTTCATGACATGGCCTTAGAAAACAGGAACCTTTAGTTCCTCAGAGGAAATATGTAGATTTATATTTTGAATGACCTTACATGTATCTTGCCAGATACTCATTTTGGCCCTACATTAGTTTTCTATTTAATTAAATTTGTCAGTGTATGTAAAATACTGATTTTAAATGGCAAATGTTTGTTACTGTACATTTTAACCAGTCATCTGTCATGTTTGTAATGGTAATGGGTACATTTGCACTTGGAATTAGTTAATCCAGACAGCCAGAACATGTCTGTAAAATTCTAGATTGTTAAGCCCTAAGGCAAATATTAACACCCCTGTCTCTGCTCACAGAACTGAACTAAAATCAGGGCCTGTAAAGATTTCCATAATTGATAACACGTAGTACAAAATGACATAAAAATTTAAAAATTTCATGTAAATTTAATTTACGTTGTCTATGATATTAAACTTAAATTAAGATTTTGGGTGGTTTGTTAAGACTCCACCACATGTTATTTACAGGAAAAGAAACTGAAAAATATTTAAAGCTCTAGATGTCACCATGCCATAAAACCTTTACAGACAAGATTATAATATTGTTTGATGTGATGAGTTCAAAATCATTCGATTAAATCTAAAGTGGACATTTAAACAATGAGCTCTGTAACAGGAGTTAAGGTCATTTTTGACCAATAAGTTTAGGTAGCATAACAGATAACACATTACCCAAAGATGCTTGTGCTGAGTCCAGCACTAGATTTTAACATTTTGGTGAGCCTCGACATGGGTAAAAATTACCAGTTTTACATGTACTTTGACAAGGCCCACAAAAATGAGCCCAAGACTTGTCTACCCTGTAAGCCTTTATTCAATATTTTGCTATGTTTGCAATTACTGCATAATGCTGAATAAGATCTAACATTTTTTTGCTTGGAATAAAATAATTACCTTGAAATATCTCCTTGATCATGATAAATATGTGTAATGTCTTTTGCAGGTAAACCTCTGTGGGAATTAATTCTAGAACAGTTTGATGATTTATTAGTAAAAATTCTCTTATTAGCAGCTGTTATTTCATTTGTAAGTATTTCATGTCAACAAGATTTTATTCAAAATGATCATAATTTTATGTCTGAAAAACTTTTTAAAGCATCTTTAGGTTTTTATTATATCACTGCTTTACAAGTAGATCTTATAATTATGCTTTTGCAAAAGCATGGTTTGCTGAATAAGATACACATGATAACCCTTTTACAGGTAGAATTCTAAATTTCCGGTATTACCAGAATTCTATTCCTAATGTTCTTGGCCATGTTGGCCAGAACAAAGTTATCAACAGAATACATCATGGCACAATTAGAACATCACTTTGCACACCAATTTGTTTGCCTAGCTTCAGAAATGATGAAATCTTCATGTCAATTCTACATGTATAACTAAGTTTCAGTTTAAAGGACAGTTAGGTGAAGGGAAAAATTTCTGACCAAATGATCATAATTTTTTCAAAGAGGTTACAAGAAACATGCTAATTATTTTATTTGGTCTAATGAATTTCAACAGTTTTTTGCATTCAAAATGTAGATTTTAGATATTATTGTACAAATTGCAAATCTAGTTGCTGTAAATATCCAAAAGTTACTTCTGAGGTTCTAGCAAACCTACCTGAGATGGCTTGAACTGTTTTCAGTCAACTTTTTAATTCAGCACTCTTTAATTTGAGTGTTTTGGATCCTTGTTTTATTGAACAGCTTTATTTGATGTTGGAGCTCACCTAAAGCTAAGCTTTAACTCGATATTCATACTGTTTAAATTTTAAGCTCATCCATGTATGTTGTATCATGGGTTAATTTCAATGATATTTTGTCACATGTTTGTCATAGGGGTTTGGGCCCATGCAATTTTATACATTTTTGCATGTGTTGGGAATAAAAATTCCAGGTTCTGGATATTTTGGTGAAAACTACAGGCTACATGATTCGAGACTAATTAATTGATACAAGAGCCCATTTTTGGATCCAAACTGTTTTGAAGATTTATTCCTGTTTGGATGCAATTAAGATTTTGGATTTGTAGTGTACTTTTGTTGGCTTTAACATTCATTTATTTCTTCAGTTAACATGGTTCAGTCATACTTTATATCTCACATAACAATAGGATCTTATCAGATGACATTAGCGTTTCATATCTCTATAGGAAAGTACAAGCAACATATACCCTTTGTACTACCATTTGATTAGCAAAACATGAATCTGACATTTTGTTATTACAAATAACCAGATGACATAGAGAATCTTGCATTTTAAGCGATTGATAATCATATTTTCTACAATTGAGATCATTAAACATTTATATTTTAAGCCTTGGTGAAGAATTTGAAGGTTTAATTATAGAAATTGTAGAAAATGATAGTCAGTTTAGCCGTTTTTAGTAAGAATATTGCCTGGAAACCACAGCTGAAAAGTGACAGTGTCAATCAAAGTTAGTTTAACTGCAAGTGGTATTGATCATTGAAAAGCACATAGTTGCACCGTACGAAATAATAATAAACTGTGGTAGTGGTTTAAGAAATCAAACATTGTCCCAAACTTCAGTGCCTCCAGCAAGCCTAGCTCAGATGACTTGAACTGTTTTCAGTCAACTTTTCTAAGTGCCATTTCTCTGTCTTCTGTCCTGTTTGATTATGACCAATCTTTTAACCTTTTTTGCAACAAAGGTAAAAGCAGAGAATCCTTGGAATCTGGAAAAATAGGAAGATGGTTCAAACATAAATAATACTATTGCAATACCTCCCGAACCGCAATTCTGTACTGTAGAAGTGTAGTCCACAGTGTGATACAATAGCTTTTCATTGCATAATGATACAGACAAGTTTTAAAGTTAGGCATCTAAGAACCAAAATATCGAAAACCAACTACATATACTTAACTTGTGCATCTCACTATATCACTTAGGTCTAGGTTATATGATAATGAAACTATTATTGTTTATTTTTGTAGGTATTAGCTTGGTTTGAAGAAAGTGAAGAACAAGTGACAGCTTTTGTAGAACCTTTTGTCATATTGACTATTTTAATATGTAATGCAGTTGTTGGAGTATGGCAGGTAAGTTGATTGTGTATTTTAAGAAGAAATACCAAAGAAGGCATCCGTTACATTCTATAACCAAACTAATGCAAGTGATTTCCTATCCAGAGCATGTTTCCAAGATGAAGTCAAATTTTTCTTCAAACTCTTATTTGACAAAAGGTCCCTTTTACCATAAAGCTTAGTTACTTGAATACCAATGCATTCTGGATACAACTTGATTGTGGATGGTTGTGATTTCCCTGAATCAGTTTAACCCTACCACGCCTCTCATGTGCCTTCCCTTAGTTGGGAATTGTGCTTGTATGTTTATCTTTGTATTAAATGTTTTGTAACATGTTAATTTTTGATAATATTCACCTATACGCATTTCATTGATTTGGGCTGATTTAGATCTTTTCATAAGGAGTGGTGTTCTACCTTGTGGAAGGCATTGTGGAGACCTCTAGATTTGTAAATTACATTGGTTTTGTTGGTGCTTAAAGTGGAGTCTCTCTGACATTTACACCATCTCTTTTCATTTTCTTAAAAAAGGTTTTCCCACATCACTTTGAAATGGTGAAAATTGTGTGTCATCAGCGTTGTAGGAAATTCCCTGTTACCTGGGGCAAGTGAAATTTGGTTCATGGAAAGATAGTGCTTATGCTTTCCCACTTCATATTCTGTAATGATATGTTTTGGAAAGATTGATTGATTTGATTCTTAACCTCCAGCGACAAATGTCTTGTGCATATTCAGGATGAGAAAATGTTATTAAATACTAAATCACAAATGGGATGGCTGGGTGTCAAGCCGGTTATTTTCTTGCCACAGGATGCCAAATTTTGACTGTTCAGGTACATGTAGGGGCACGAAATTTGGCCTAAGTAACTGACCTGCAATGGATCACTCATTTCAGCTGTTGCAAAGAGATCTTAACATTCTTAAAGCATGGCTTTCTTCAAACATGGAGCATAAAAGTATCGTTCTTTCCCAGAGGGGTTGAGAACATATACATCTCAACCAACCAACTGAAGTGGCTTTTTGCACATGCTAGCGCCAGACTTGGAGTACATACTGTTTACCTGCATAATAATGAAGTAATAAAACTAGGATTAATTAACCTGCAAAAAATGCTTTGAGGCACACCTAAATTATATAATTTGAAAGCAATTCTTGGTATATGAATTGGAAGAGAGGGTCAGACTAAAGGAAAAATGCGCTTTTGTAAAATAACTTTATCTATGTCGAACTTTAGCACTCCCGCCAAAAACAAAGATGGCCAACCCTCAACATGAAATCTCTCTAGAGAAATTCAGGGGCAGATAATAGTATGTCAACCACTATTGCATAGTGTAAAACATGATTTGTTAACCATGTGATAATTCTTTCTTTTGATTTTAAATAAATTTAAAGGCAGAAACTAGCTCTACAATCACACTCCACAAATGCTTGACATAAAATATAGGCATTTTAATAAACTATTCTCATATTCAGTATTGACTAATGAAATATCACATTAGGCCATAATAAATAAATTCCTAGATTCTCATCCAACTTTTTTCAAAATATTGGCGGGGGGGGACGAATTTTATTTTTTATTTTTTATCATATTTCCTGAAAAATGCTGTCAATTTGAAAGAAATTGGCCTAAATTTGGCAAAAATCAAAATAAAATTTTTTGGGGCGGGTGAAAAAAATCGGGGTGGGAGGGGATGAGAATCTAGGATATTTTTTATTATGGCCTTAGTTGAAAGTTTTTTATTCCTAAAAGAAGCATTAACCGTGGAAATTTACATGCACTTTGTATTCAGGAAAAGCTTGGATGAATTAATTCTTTTACTTAATTTTTTCCTTCACTAAATTATTTGTTTTTGTTCAACATATTTTCAAGGGACCTGGGTGGCTGAGTGGTCTAGGTAGTTGATTTAAACTTACCTGTCGGATCACTGTATTATCACCTATATGCTGCAAGTTCCTGTCTGGGTTAGTACCATACAAAAACGGGTTGTGTTTAATTCGCTTGGCATGTGATAAGGTTAGTCATTTACCTGCCCAAGGTCGTTGGTTCTCTACAGTCACTCTGCCTTCCTCCACCAAAACAGTATAATTCTGCTCAAGCTTAATTGAAGAAAAATATAGCTTCTTCTGCTAATACTGATTTTTAGATAAAAAAAATATTTTAAAAATATTTTGAATTGACCATTTTGTCATTTATGACCTTGTAAAACAGCTTTGTGTGAAATATATAATAAAGTATTGTTAGAATTATAAAACCTGTATGACAGACTCCTTTACTAAACTAAACTGTAACACATCATACCAGTTTGACCAGTGTGAAGAATAAATTGCTATTATAATATATGAATTTAAACGGGTTTATCACTTCTGAGGTACTTAATCACTGCATATATTTGTTTGATCATAAGAGATTCAGAAATATAAATAAATTAAAAAGGCAGTTGTGTAGGAAAGAAGTTTATTTATTACCTGTTTAATGGTGTAAGGTAGTAAATAAATACCAATAACTTGATTTACCAGACTTCCTACAACATTTATTGCACAAGTTTTGACATGTTGGTCTATAGTCAGAACCATGTTGTTAAAACAAAGTGAAACTTTTGGGGAAATAGTCTTGTTACAGACTTACCCAAAATCTTTACTGTTCACATTAAACAGTCGGGATGATTGAGATTGTTTAGGAAAAAATTGTCCCTCTGCTTTGAGTAAAATTGTGTGTCATTGATGATTTTGACACAATAGGCTCTTTCTGTCATGGAAAATAGAGACATTGAAAATTAAAGAAAAAGTCAAAATGTTTAAGTAGCTTTAAAATGTTCAGGAAGAAAATTGTGTCTATAAAGTGTACAAAAAATGCCCCCAAAAAATTTATGAGATGCCTAAATTATATATTTAATATATTATATTTGTGCAGAGTATGGTCACATGTACATATAATAAACTAAGAATTTTTTTGGCTGATCTAACATAAAAAATAGCAAAAAAAAACAGGTTTCTGGAAATATTTTTAACTTTGCTTAAGTCCAAAATACAAAGTTTTGCAGATGACCCATTTCTTCTAGGTAAATAAAAAAACATTTGACTTACTAATGACACTAGCTATTTGTACTCAACATGACATGACCTACACTTAAAACAGAAATTGTATTTAGGGTCAACAACCAGTATACAAAGTCAAAACCTACTTCATCATAGGCATAGGACTGATTTTGAATGTGACAAGCATGAAAGGGGTGCACTAGCCTAGTAATATGCTAAAATTAGACAGGATTTGGAGCCTGAAATTTTTTGCTTTGGCAAAAGGAAGTTGTAACTGAAAAAAATACTTGACAATAAGAGGAGGCAAAAACATACATGTAGTATTGTCTCTTTTATTTTAGAAGTGGGAGAGGCAGGCTATTGCTTCCACCTCCATGACCCTCAGCTCCTACCCCCTTACAGATTTGTAAGGGTAGCCTATGTTTTAAGGGCTTTATTGTGTACATTAACAGAACAAATCTCTGCATTAATACATGTACATGTATCTCAAAACACAAACAGACAGGCATCATTAACATGTTTATTAACTTGGTCAGTGTTTACTTTTGTGGGGGTGTTGGGTCATTCATCAATGAAGAATTCATTGGTTGAAATAGACCTCCTCGATCTGTTTAAACATGTGCATGTACATTTACATGTATTTACAATAATAAAATGTGTCATCTTATCCCATACACCATGCCAATCAAATAAAACATGTATATTCATTATCAGCTTGTGATTACAAGACAATTTATAGTAATGTGTAATTTATGCAACATTTAAGGTTTTATTTGATCTCTGAAATTGGGTTATGTTAAGTTCATCAGAAACAGATTTCTGTACACATAGCATTTATAATTACTGAGCAAGGTATCATAGCAACACATCTAAAACAACAGTTTTCTCACCTCACAATTGGCAGGGTTAATTTTGCTCATCTCTGACAGATTTGTTATCTCAGCTTTATATCAGAAAAAGTGTTGAGGCTAATTAGAAAACCTAAATAAGATTTATGGTTACAGAATATTTAAGTACAGACTTTGAACAAAAGTATTCGGACAAGTGTAAAATTCCCTGTTATTTCTTATAAAAAATAGGTTTTTTGAAATTATTATTGTGAGGGTGTTTGTGGATGGATTTCATGAAATAAACACTGTTGTTAATTTCAATGCAATGTTTTAAAATAGCAATGATTTTTTTTTGAAAATTTAAAATCAAGATGTAGAATTTCCCATTAACACTTTGTTAATTTTATATGGAAAATTTTAGTAACTGTTTTAACTGACAATTTAAAAAGAAATGAGTAATGGAAAATACATTCAAAATGATGGATAGAAACTGTGGACAAATCTGGGTTCAACTATTTATTTCATGAAGATCCAGCCACAAATGACCATTTGATGGTGGTCTAAAAAGTTTTTTTATTTTACATCAAAAAATAAAGAATTTTACGATCCTTATCATTTGAATACTTTTGTCCAAAGTCATTAGATATTCATATATCTTGCTAAGTTAGAAACAGATAAGGTTGTTAGGTTGCTTATGGGAATCAAGCTTAAAAATTGTAATTTTAAATTGCCAGATTTAAGGATTCATTAGAGGAAAAAAAGAGAGTGCAATTGAACTAGGTTATCAAATACAAAAGGGAATAAGTTAAAAAAACTGCATGTACAGAATAATTAGTGAATTTTTAAAACAAAGATTTTAGAAATCATGCTCATTAAATGACAAATTTCTTCCTAATTATAGTAACTTGTATAACTTAATTCTAATCCTCATCCAACTGAGACTAAGTACATTATCATTCAGATAATTTAATTATAAGATTATTATCAGATTATTGGCCAGTGATTGATAATTGCTTGTAATTAATGTTATTCTGTGTAATTTTTGTTTCTATATCTAGGTACACATTTTTATGTGATTTTTTTCTTAAAAATTCTGATAAAAATGTTTACAGACATTTATTAAAATAAAAATTCATCATATTAAAGAGCCAGGAAAAAAATCAATTAATGTTAATATTTCTTTTGTCCTTGAAAAAGGCATAAAGGTCAGGAAAATTTTGCCATCCTGCTGTAGCATATGCAGTTTCCATGTGTTTCATGTAATATATTTTCCTGACATTTACAAGGTCACACCAAAGAAACAAACACATCAGAATGTGCTAGCCACCTCAACAGAAATAGAAAGCGAGATAAGATAGCTTTCACATTCTTTACCTTGCATTTTGACGTCATTATTCTCAGAGTAGTTTAATATACTGTGGTAGAAATAACGATCTTGGTGAATTTTTATAATTTTGACGTCAGAAATGTGGAGATTTGTCATAAATATTCATGAATTCTATTTGTTTAATTCCCATATAGTTTACCTTATCATGGGGTGGGATTTTAATTTATACCTTTGTGTTTATTTTTGAGTGCAGATTTTGTTTATAGATCTTTTCATCTTTATTTATAACATTTAATTCTGGCCAGATTTGATTTGAAGATAGGTCATGCATATGTGATACAGCATTGATACCACTGAAAAAAAGTTGCAAAATTATTATTGGGGTCAGTCAGATATTTTATTCCATTCATAAGAAAATGGTGTTAGATTTTTTTGGATTGTTGATGTAAGAGTTTTCAATATTACGTGTGTATATTTTAATTGTCAACATTTAAAAAGTAAGGGAATGATACAGATAGTTAGACTGACATTTCCATGACTTTCTTGTAGCAACATAAAAAGTAGTCCTAAGTACAGGAATCGCCAAAAAATGTCATGTATACTTTTGTACATGTAGTACCTGTACCTGAAGTCATGATGAATTTTAATGTTTTGAGATCTTTTGAGAAATGCAAAAAATGTTTTTCAAAAACTATTTTTAAATGTGTTAGTTTTAATATTTTTTTTACAATATATATAAAAACAGGATATCTATAGCAGTATATTATACCCCAGCAAAAGGCACCATCCATAAGCAAACAAACTGTCGACAAGAAACAGAACACAGACAAGATAAACATGAAAAAAACCAGAATACATGTATATGTTTCGATATCCTGACATTGTACAGGCTAATTTTGTCAGGGATGTGATTCCTCCATTGATTTCACAGATTTTCAAGGGTTGAATTCTGTCTGAATTTGTTTCCATATGTTATTATACCCCCTGCAAACATAGTTTGGGGGGTAAATAGGAATCACCCTGTCTGTCTGTCTGTCAATCCGTCTGTCCACATACATGTAGCTTGTAAGCGCATCTCCTCTTACACCGCTCAACGGATTTCAATGAAACTTTACATGAAGCTTAGACACAATGTG
>JAULBM010000007.1:1330543-1347738 GCA_032357055.1 Geukensia granosissima
TTGGTCTGAAGCATTATCTGGGTGGGTTGTACCATGTCTCCACCTTTGATGTCCATATATATGGCTACTTCCTGTTTGCCAAAACGGAGGTATCCTTGTCTCATGGGCACATTTTCTCTGTTTCTTATTTATTAAGGAAGTGTGCTTTTTCCTGTATTCTAGTGTTATCCCCTGAACTTGTGTGTGGCATAACTGCTTTCAGTTATTTGGACATTCTTGCAGGTGTAAATTCAAATCAGCATATTGAGGATTATCCAAACTTAATCAAATGTTTTTCGCATACAAAAAGTAGCTCTTTAGTGTCCAACTAAAACATAACATATAAACAGCAGTGGAAATATAAACAAATGTCTGTTAAGAGTATGTTTAGACCGTCTGCCTCATAATATAATCAAATAAAATAAATGAAAGTTATCCTGCACTTGGAAGTGTAACAATCACATAGTTCTCCTCAGTTTTTTTCTGCATTGATGTGTTCAAAGTTTCTGGGAGTACTTTTACCTCCCATTGCTAATTGAAAGTCATTAACAGAATAGATCATGCCTTTGATTGTATATAACCTGACATCAGCTATTGTAACATAAAAGATTATTGTTCACTTTGATTTCTAAATTATGTTAATACTTAGGAGAGCAATAGAAATCATATTCTATAATTAGACATGGATTTGTGCAAGATCTTTGGATGTCCTCATTTTGAAGCAGGGCTTCAAAAAAGTGTAATGTGTTCAGTTACCTGACCAAAGTCAGTTGTAAAATTTAGGTCATGGTGGGCAAAAGAAATCATATTCTATAAATAAATATGAATTTGTGCTAACTGTAAAAGGCCCAAAACAGATATTCACATAGTGCATAAAAACAACTAGACAAATACTGCATAATTTGATGAAAATTGCAAACGCATGATGTTGACGTTGGGGTATAGCTGAACTTTCAACAAAATTTGAGTAAAATCACGGCAGTACAGTTATATTGGGACAGCATAATTTTGACACAAGTTTTTGGTACAAAACTAGAAATGCTTAAATAATACCAAAACTATAATTTGTTTTAAAAAAAGCAAGTAACTGTAATTGTAAAAATAAAAAACTGGACCAAAGTTGTTGTGGGCAGATATTTTCAAATTGACAATATTTCCATGAGAGTTGATAACAACACAAATAGATATGTAACTGTATCCAGTACATTTTCATTTTAATTACATGTAAATAGATATAGAAACGAATTTAGTATATCTGTATGAGTGATAAAAGTCATTAGTATTTTCAATATATGTTTTTTCTTTCATGTTTACAGGTGTTGCATGTTTATATTATATTGTGTGGGAGGTGTTAGATGACATTGTTTGATTAAAAAAGATCTGCTAAAATAGAAATTGACCTAGTCTGTTTTATCTAAATAATATAAGCCAGCAGAAAGATATTAGGAGGTTTTTGAAAGGAAGAGAAACATTTTGTCAATTCAGTTAGGTCTTCTTATTCTGCTTAGATTAAAGATTTGTTTTTTGTTTAGTTCCAAGTCCATCACTTCTAAAGTATTCCCATCTTAAAATTCAGTGCATGCACACTTAAAATCCTGCTGAATATGAACTAACCTAGCTTCAGAAGGGTTTTTACAGTTGGGTGTTTAGAAAATGCAGACTAATCTGGTAACTTACGACAAGCATTGGTTTTACTACTTACAATAGATTGAAACGGAAGTAAGTTAACCAGAGATCCTTGTAGCATTTTAGTTTGTTTAGTCCAGAGCCAGTTTTTTCAAAATTTGCAGAAGTTCTTCCATAGAAAAATACATAGGTGAATCCCAAAGAAAAATGACAACTCCTTGACTTATCCAGACAAGTTGCGAGGCTATTATTCCAAATGAGTTGCGAGTATCCTAGAACTAGGCTCTTAATTTGCTCTTGAAGGTCAAGGACAAGTTTAAGGTCTGTTTGATTTTTCAATGTAATAGACCGTAAAAACAATGATATAATAACAAGATGAGTTATTGATATAATTTGTTTTATTTGATTGGCAAGGTCTGGAGGTAATCAGCATCTTTCAGTAGTTCCTGATTTACAGGGGTTTAAATGTCAGCAGGCCTGTCTGTGTTATCATACAAATGTCAGTGATACAAACAGATGTAGGAAGGCAGCCATCAGGGGAAACATGTGGTCAATATAAACTACACCATGGAAGAAGTTTATACTCTCTAACCCACAAGAATAAACATTCTACAATGTATATGTCCAAATTTGAACCTTGAGATTCATATAAAAATGAAAATTACATATATATTACACATGATACATGTCCAAATCTTGAAACTTTAGATTTTAATTAAAAGCGAACAAATTAAATGTATTTTCAAATTTTAAATGTAAGTGAATAATTTCTTCTTGCTCAAATTTGAATCTTTAAGGGAACTTTATTAACACAAGGGGGTGGTTTCTGTTTAAGCAAAGTAAAAAAGGGTTTTGTTTTGTTCAGCCATATCTTTCAAGAGGATACAAGAACTAAAGAAAAATCAGAATTCACTTCATTTCGGGGTCATTAAGCTGGTCCTTTGAGAACCTGCTTAATAAAACATTAGTCTTATTTAAATGCTACAGTGATGCACTTTGCTGCCAGAATTCTGTTGTTAATTATTTGGTGACTGGTAGTTCCTGGATACTTCTAAAAATATGTAACATTATTAAATGTTAATTGAGGTAGTTGATAAGATGTCAAATTTGTTAGGAAATGTTAATCTTGTGGTATGTGTGAAATACCCTTTAAAAGTCTAGAGGGATTTATACAGTATGGTTTGTTACTGGTAAAGAAAACAATCTACCACTGTGTTTATGTTAACAGTGCCAGGAAGAATGGCTATGACATAATAGTTATATTTTCTTTGAAGAAACAATGTACCTTGCTGGAGAACAAATAGTGTGATAATGAAGAAACAATGATTCTGTAAACTGTGAAACTCCAATTAGGCTCCTAAGCAATTTATGTTTCTGGCAACCTGATCAACATTTAATTTTTAGTGGGGGCCTGGGTGGTCAAGAACAGATCACTGTAGTCTATAGCCCACTATAACCTATAAAGCCTGAGTTTGTGCCAGACTTTGTACCATTCAAGAAAGGGTGTGTTAGTCACCTGCCAAAGGTCTGTGGTTCTCTCTGGGCACTATGGTTCCTCCACCATTATAAATAACACATATCAGAGAACCTGTGAGAGCAGATTTTTATCAAGATTGGGGGGTAAACAATGTCAACACTGTGTAACAATTAAGTTATCAAACTAATTTTAAATAACCTGCAAAAATGCTTATGGCTAGCCTGTTTGGAATTTTATAAATTATTGTTCCATAATAATCCTGAGAGGGAGTTAAAATTAAAGAAATGTGCACAATTTTTAAAAATAATTTTTCTAGGTCAAACTTGAGTGCTCTCTCCAAAAAAAAAAAAAGATGGCCACCTCTCAATGTTCAATCTCCATAGAGAAATTCAGAGGCAGATAAAAGTATGTTAAACCCAAATCAAGAACCGTTAAACGTGGGGTAATTCTTTTGATTTAAAATAAATGCAAAGACAGAAGCCCTCATATAATTTAATTAAGCTCGAAAATCATACTCCACAAAAGCTTGACATAGAGTATAGCTGTTCTATGATAGCATTATCTGCTTTGAGACTTGATAGGAGTGTGAATTAATTCATTCAGAAGTGCTTAATACAAAAATGAATTCAAAATGCATTTGTAAATTTGAGCTTTTCAAAGTGTATACCTGTATTATGTAAGGTAACAAAATTTCATTTGATTGAGATATAGAATGTATAATCAATGTAGATACATTAGTTTGATGGAGTATTTTTTAGCACATTACGTGTTTATAAGTGCCAAGATGATTTTCTCTGATTACTATTCTGTTTGATGAGTTGGCAATGTTAAGAGGATTTTCTGTTGCCTTCCCTCTGTAAATATTGTACTTGTATAAGCTTTATATATTTTTCTGAAGATTAGATGGTGAAGTCTGTCTAAATAAATGTTGTTTGATACTATGATTTATTGATACATTTCCACAAATGGGAAAAAATAGCTGTAGTGGTTATCAATAAATTGTAAGTGGTAGGTTTCTAGTTTCTGTATTCATTTTGTCCCTTAAGCACATTTTTCAAATTCAAAATAAAAACTGCAATTAAAGCACTTTATCCCATCAATAAACACTGGTTTTTAGATTTATTCTCCTTATAACAAATGTTTGTTAAACATTGCATGCAAGTTATTCTTATGTATAGTATGCGTAGTCCAAGCATAAAATTGCCCTTATGATTTAAAAATGAGCTCCACTGCATTTGAGACAACACCTTTGGTAGTAACATAGGAGGTATAGTTGACCCAGTCACCTTACAGTACCAAATTATTTTTTTCAAATAGGAATACCCAAAGTGCAGCATTAAATGGAATTTTTAAGAGTGTATTTATGCCTTGTAAAACTTGCCTCATTCTATCAGTCCTCATGCCCATAGCAAGAAATTTTCAATGAAAGGTTAGATCATCTTGCGAAATAACCTGCAAAATCCTGCAGCGTAGCATTCCCTGGCACTGTTTTTCAGAAAGTCCTGTTTTTTTTAGGCTTTAATAGTCAGACTACAATTTGAATTGCAAGATTAATAGTGCTTATTGGTTTTCAAGGGGGTTCCTCTGACCCCCCCAAAATCCGTTTGATCCTGGAAGTCTGGAGATTAACTTAGTGCATTATTTATTTGATTATTTTCCTCATAATAGATTTCTTTTGTAAATTCTGCCAGAATCAGATTAATTATTAATTATTGGTCTGTAATATTAATCTGTTAGTTGTTTATATATATTCTGCTGATTTCAATTCTGACCTTGGTTGGCATTTGAGGATGAAATAAACAATTAATTACCATGTATTTTGCTGATGCATATCAGATTTGATTGGAGTCTGATCATTATAAATAAATCAGGCAGAGAAGTGAGAAATAAGAAATGTACATTTCTCAAAGTGAAGAATTTTCTCAAGAATGCTCTTGATTACAACCTTAAGACTAATAATTATTTTTATTTCAAATTTATTACAAAAGAAAATGACTTTATAACTTTCCAACAGTGTTGTAATGATATTTTATTCTGATAAAACTGTTTTTGATTTGTACTTATCCATGATATATCAACTTTGTTTGAACATGTGGGCATATTGAACATGTTTTTTCTATTGTAACTTTGGAATTTTGTGATCTGGTTAACATTAAGTGGTATTTGTTCAGAGATTAGTAGAAATTAAGGCTTCACTGGCTTGACATCTTGAGAAAATCTTCTTTTCCGCTATTTCAGTCAATACATGTCATCTTTATTAAAGGAATAAAATGATTTTTTCAGTGAGGTTAAGACTAGTCAATAGAAAACACTCTTACATTTGAGTTTAACAGTAATACATGTAAATAGGGGTTGTGCTTTAATTTTTAGTTTGAGTAGAATTTACTTTGAATAATTACTAACACATTTAATTCCATATTAAATGACAGGAACTATTAGTAGTGTGAACAGTTTATTTACTTCTCTCCTTCATAAATACACTGCTTATTATTCTCAGAATGTCTGGAATTGATGCATATTATTATTAGTGTAATATCAGTAAAGAGGAAATGGCTTGACCTTGAACTGCTACATCCATTCATGTACCACAATCAGTCTAGTAGCCTTCATTTAATCCAAAGTTAGACTGAAAATTGAAAATCATTGCAGCCACAAAAAATCATTAACTCCCATTTCATCCACAATTTTCACATGATATTTTGGTCTGAAGTGTTATCCAATCTCGTCCCTTTTCAGATCTGTCATATGTATAATTCCTTTTTGCCGTAGCAGTGCATGTTGAATGTACTCATTTTCTCTTAGTTTTCTTTGTTAAGTTATGTTTTTGGATTTTTAAGCCTTAGTGAAAGCAAACTCATGGTATCATTTATTATTTATCGCAAGTGGAAGACAATTGAAATTAATTAATAATGGACAAGGGTAAGATTTCAAGCTCAGTAACTTGTAGTGCCATATCCCTTTTGTGCTAAAATATTAACAAGTTGGTGCATAGTGGTATTGTGACAGACTTATTTACTTTGATGTACTACATGTTATGTAAGCAGATTTTTCAGTCATTTTTTTCCTCTCAGGTTGTTACCTTTGATCGTGTCCTTCATGCATAATCAAATGGGTGATTGTTACCAATCAACAAGTTTTATCCCCTTACAAATTGTTATGAAATAGTGCCAACACCTTTCAATGATACACAGATTAAATTGCCAATTATTCATATCAGAATTTCAACAGGCATACAACCCCTGCAGGGCACCCCTGAGATAATTGTTCTGCAGCTTATTACCTCTGCATGCTAATAGACTGTGTAAAGACTTGGGGGTTATTTAAGGAGAGCATACCAGAAGTTGTTGCATTTATTTGTATAATCATGTTGATATAATTAGTGCATCTTACAGAATAAGTCCCCCATCACACAGTCACCTCAATAGATAGGAAAACATATGTTTTGTATATACTTCTTATAATTTGTTGTGTCAGAAACCTTCGACAGATGTATTGTATATCTGAATACATCATCTCTCCATATTTAGAGCCACGTTAGATGTTTCTGCTAGTTTATTGGGTACTGAACTTTTTCGCACTGCAATATTTTGATAATTGTCCAGTCTCAACAGCAAAAATTACAAAAAATATTCCAACAGGCTTATCTGAAATTTCATTAGCCAGGTATCTTGAAATCTATAATTCTTTTCAATTACCTAGATACAGAGAATTATTGATGTATTATACAGATTAATATGTTGCTGATTTTATTAATCTCTTCCAAGGTTACAGTAAATAGTCTTAAGGGATTCTTATGAAAGGCTTAACAATCAGAGATTGATGGTCTGTAATGGAATCTGTAACCTGATCATGTTAGGACAATAAACTGAACAGTACTGAAAAAGGTCATCTAGAATATTAACAAGTCTGTATATATTGAAATCAGGAACAATGCATATATACGCACATTGTTTGTTAAAAACCAATTTACTCAGTAAATAGGTCCTGTGTTATTATGGAAAGATCTAATCTGACGTGGACTGTATAAAGGATGAAAACCTGCATCCCTATTTTTTCACTGAGGCTTGACAAAGGGTCAATATTCTATTTTTGTATTAAGTTTTTGAAACCTAAAGGCTTATGTTGCAATGGTAATAAAAGCAAGAAACCTTCAATGTTATTTCCTTAGTATTTGAAAAAATGGTCTCCTCATGACTATAACCAAGGTAAAAAACTCCACCTCTCTTTCCAAAGATACTGCCTTCCTACCATATCGTGGCTTCTATGATATCACGGTCAACCAAAATTGGGAGCCATTTTGAAAAATTTATTGCCGCGATACCATAGACAACCACCATAAGATAAATATTTTGGTTCACACATTTTCAATTGATCTCTTTGTTGTTTTATTTTCCTGTTTCCCACCTGGTTCGAGATAGGTGTAGTTTATAGTTCTGTCAATAAGTTACATCTGTGAACAATTATAAAAATTATAGATTTTATTGTTGGTTATATTGTTGGTCTTGTTACAAAGCGAATCAATGATACTGGCCTATTAACAAATAAATAATTATTGGAGAGGATGACATTGCATAGATTAGTAGCTTGTCTTGCTGTCAACACCTGACTAGAATTTAAATTACCTACACTAAACCAAATGAAGATGATTATTTTTTAAATGAAATATTTGGAACCGACCTCACCTCCAAGAATTGATCAAATACTTGCATGCAAAAATCAATGGCCGCAAAAATAACCGAATTGAAATGGTCAAACAGAAAAAAAAACAGCAAAGAATAGAATATTTACAAGCAAGTAACCCACTTACAGTTTAAAGTGCAAATTTATTTTTTCTGTTTAAAAATTCATTTGTACATTGTAAATTGATAATTTGTAAAACAGCAGAGTAAACAAAGATGTCTGTTATGTTATGTAATCTTCAAACTCATCACCAGTAGCACATCTTCTAGTTAAAATGTGGTAAAAGTGTCAAATTTAATTATAGAAAACTCAACTATTTCACAGAGTTTATTGATGTAAAAATCTGCATGAAGCATCAAACTTAATTGGCAGCTTCTCATGAAAGTTTATATGTTAAACATTTGATAAGGGTGGAAAGTCATATTTCTGCATTCAATTGTCCAACTGAATTTGTGGTCAAAGAGAGATAACAGCTTACAGTGGTTTACAATAAGAGTTAGTTCTCTTTGACCTTTGGCCATTATTAATAAAATTTCAAGTTTGAAAAACCTTTCTTTTACAGGCAAAATTCGAGACGAAATGATGGACACAGAAACAGAAAAGACACCACTACAACAGAAATTGGATGAGTTTGGACAACAGTTGTCAAAGGTACATCATATCAACATTGTGTTATTTATAATCAGATAGGATAGGGAGTAAGTGCCAAGGAAACCACAATACATTTCAATAAGAAATCAAGGAAAGGTTGAAAATCAAAGCCTTTGTCAAGGGTGCAACAGAACTTTTTGTGATTAGATGTAAATCACTCAAATCAAATTACAGGTTTGAATGAAAAAAAAACCCATCTTAAATATAATTAAACAATTGTCTTTAAAAAAAAAAACATCACAAGCACTATCCCAAAGCTACTTAATCAGACTGAGAACAGGCACATAACAACGTGCATCTGGGTTAAAATGGTTTTGCCTATATTTGTTTGTTTTTATTAATTACATAAGAACACAAGTGTTGTGACAACAATCTTTCTAGTATGTTAAGGTTTCTGAAAATATATCAGTTCGTCAGTACCAATCAGTGATCGGCCAATTCCAAATGCAATATGTCTTATCTGTAGATATGACTGGCTGATTAAAAAAGGTGATGTATTTAGATGTAACCCAGGTGTCAATAAACTGGTGTTTATTCCTGTTGTGTAATTAGTTTGCTAACTTGTGTCTGGTCTGTTTCATAACTTATCTGTTACCCCTAATCAGAACATACTGTTTTTAATTCTGATAATAAGATACAAATGTAAACAAGCAAGGTCGCTGCCTTATGTTAACCTTAATTATATCATTAGGTGCAGTTCATACCAATTTACAAAAAAAGTAAATGGAAGTCTGAATTGTAAAACTGGCTTAATGCAACAGTCTCTGCAAAATTTGTAAGACGTCTAGATTAAACCTTTAAAAGCTATTGAAAACCTTTGTCATACCTAATGCAGAACAAAATGATCAGTAGAGTTTGTAGAATAATTTTGGATTGAAAATAAGGAAAGTCTAGTAAATAGAAAGATGGTCCAGTAAAATTTGGATTGTCTAAGGACCTTTTGTCTGTTACTTTTATTTCAATTTTAGAGGGATTACCTCAGACATGATTTTTTTCTGATTTTTAGCAGAATTTCACTTTTAGAATCCAGGACTTTCAGTATTGCATCCTTTATTACACATAGAATTCAGCTTGCTGTAACCAATTTTCACTTTATTTCTGTGTTGGTAATATCATGTCTGTAAAAAATATCTTAAGCTTGTAAAATTTTTAAGTGTTCCAGTCTCTTCCAAATACTGGTTATAGTTATGTGGTGTTGTAGGTATTTCATATATTTTGTTTTAACAGCTAAATCTTATACGAAATCTGCTGAAGTAGCAGTATACAACTTCACTCAGATTATGACCTTTAATAATTCTTCTGCCAAGTTTTGGTTTGTTGCTTCCGCAGCAACGTGGTAACATCAAACCCGTCCACACTATGAAACAGGAAGTGTGGAAAATGTCTGCTGTCTGATGCTATTCGATGGCCTATTGAAGTGACAACCTTCAATTTTCTTATTTTTCATCAATACCAATTAAGGATGCTTAGTCCATTCCTACCAAAATAATTGAAACATTAAAATCATTACAATCTTTGTAGTCATTCACTACTTAATTGTTTATTTTGAGATTTTCTTTAATTGAAATAATGTATTACTATTGGACTAAAATTTTCATTTCACTTTGTCATGCAAAGATCCATTTATTCTAATAAATAGGTATTTACTGAAAACAATGAAATAAATGAGTGGTTAATCATTTTCTTGTTTGATTAAACGGCTGACAAATGATTGTCACGATTCTCTGTGACGTAAAGGCAAACACATAAAACATTTGAATTCACTGTGACATTATGAAATCTGAAATCAGGTTTGTGGCGGTTGGGTATATTGTAATTGGCTGACAAGTAAAACATTTACGAGCCATTTCATCCATATGTAGAGCTGTATAAGCTGTAAATATAATTTGATATTAAAATAGGTATTACTCGAATTCTAAATAGTTTTAATATTATTTTTTCTGGACATTTCCCTATTTGTTTGTGAATCAGTATTTACAAATGGCATTAGTTCTATTTTGACAATTGAACAAATGTATTGAACAATTCATTGCTAATGGCATGAATTTGAAACCAGCTGCTAGCCCTACCGGATCACCTGAGATCATTCTTGATTTATATAGGTTTATGATGCTTGTTTTTATTTTAAAGTGCAGTGACTTGATTGTGTTTTTCATCATGTGACTGTGTTCCTCTTTTCTTCTGACTAAGAATGTTTGTTAACCCTCTAGAGTATACATTGTACCACTCTAGGGCTCTTTTCTAGTAAGCCTTGGGCCATGTTTAGGAAAGGTGTTATAACTGAGACATGTCTTAGTCATTGCTATTTTACAGGTAAGACATGTCATTGTCCTAAGATTGCTTGCCCAGGTTAACATTTGTTTTGGGAATTGTCTGCAAATATCTGTTATGCTTACGGTTTGGCAGTTAAGCATTTGCATGGAAACAGAAATTTTTTATAAAGCAGACAGTCTTAATTGATACATTTTTTTATCAAATATAGAAGTTGTTTTCACATAAGTTTGAAGAATGTCTTTAATGACTTTAGTGAATCCATTTCATTCCAGTTGTTCTTATAAAGTGGAGTGTGTATTGAAATTGCTGACAGTAATCTTTCTTTTTATCTCTAGTGACCAATTGAAAAAGGAGATAGAACAAACTTATTGGCTTGCTTAGATTCTGTCATTGGCACAAAGAAAAAGGCAAATTAAATCAAGTGAAAATCAATGACAAATCTTTTTATCTATATTGCGATAGAATTCTGTTATCCTGTAACAGGAAATGGAGGTGTGTTGGTGTTTAAATTGAAAGTTTCCTTCATTTTGGCTATTGTCTGGCAATCAGATTATACTTTTATTTGGCAGATTTCAGCGATGAATGGAGAAAAATTCCAATGTTATGTAGTTACAGTTCCATAACTCAGTGAATAGTGTCTACAGAATGCTCTTCAGTTACAATTCTGGAGAAATTTTATTGCTTTTACATGTTCTGGTGGCAAAATTTTGAACTCATTTTATTTTTATTAATTTGCTTTATAAAAAAAAGAAAGAGAAATTGGTCAAAATTTTTTAAAATTCAACAAAAAGGTGGTTAAACATACATGCAGGGGGACAAGCTGGGAAATAGTATGCATCATTTATACTGTGTTCCACTCACAAGTAACAGGGTCTTTATATGCAGGGAGCAGGACTTCTTTAGTTTGTTGTTTATTATACATATAATAATCCAAGAAAGCCCTCAAACACAGGTCTCCAATAACAAGCTGGGAAAGCTGTATGCATCATTTATACTGTGTTCTATTCACAAGGCATGCCAGAAGGTTCATCAGTAACCCACTTAAGATCATTAGTTGATTTTGGTTAAAGTTAACTGCCAGGATATGACTGAAATATTGTTAAAACTGGCAATGAACCATAATTTAACAAACAGACAAAATCATTGTGATCCCCATAAGGAGCTTGAGTGGCAGAGCATTATAGGTAGTTGATTTAAACTTACTTGAACAGATCACTGTAGACTATTACCTATATGGCACAAGTTCGTGCCTGACTTTGCACTTTGCACCTCCCAAATAAAGGGGGCTATCATCTCACATCTCATGTAATAAGGTTTGTCAGTTACCTGCCCAAGGTCTGTGGTTCTCTCCAGGCACTTTGGCTTTTGCTAACAGTTAAACTGACGGCCTTGATATGACTGGAATATTGTTGAGAGTGACAGAAAACCCCAATCAAACAAACAAAAACTAATTCCTCAAAGAACCAGGCAACAAGGAAAATAATAGATTATCTTGCTGACTCCAACTCTTATTTACATCATGAGACAGTAAAAAATGTATTTATGAGTTTTCCCTTTATACCTGAGCAAAGCACATATATTTTTAACTTACCAACCCTTTGATCTTTTGAAATTATGATATGTTTCATTATAAAAACATCAATAACCTAGCAAATGTTTCTCTCAAATAATTGAAGTCTATATTGACAGAAGTTACCCTTTGAAATCATACCTGGATTCTAGTTAGAGATAATGAAAAAACAAATAAAAGTGTCTTTAACTCTATGGTTTATGAAGTGGGCTGATAATGAGACACATTGGAGGACTTTGAAATAATCTTCAAGCAAGCATTAATTAGTAAGATTATGTAATCCTGGTGCTGAAGCTTTTATCATCTGCCAATGGCATTTATTTTGGTTCTCTGCACTTATTAAGGATGTTATTATGTTTGCCAGGTGACAGAGAAGATTGTTTTGTTAGTAAAAAATACCATACTTTTTATGCAATCGCCTTTAGGCGACTGCATTAAGTTTTACTCTCGCCTGTACGTATGTCAGTATGTCCATCAATTTTTGTCAAAGTTTTCTTTTGTATATTCAGTTGATTTGAAGTTTGATCTAAAGCATTTTTCTGTCTTCCCTTTTCAGGTCCCTTTTATGTTGGCTTCCTGTTTGTCGAGACATTAATTGAATTTCCATGCTGCAAATTTTTTTTCAAGATTTCTTGGCTTGTGTATATTGGATTGATTTGATATTTGATAGTTGAACTGTGACTCCCCTTTTCAGGTCTGCCACATGTCTACTCCCTGTTTGCGTGAGCGGAGGCATCTGTGTCCCATAGACACATTTTCTATGTGAATCCATAAAGGGCCAATACACGTGAAATTTGTTTCAGGGTACTTTAAATAATCTATAAAAATCTAACTCTCTAGTGTGTTTTAAAATTATCCTGCTCCTGCTTTTAAGGCAAGGTCAAACCAAAGACATTAAAATTGGTACTTATTGCTTCTCTGCTAGGCTGGCAGCATTTAAGAGTAAAAGCAAAGACTGGTTGGCCCAGAGTCAGAATAATTTGTCTTGGTAAAGTGGCATATGTTCCTGTGGATTGTTGCTTTTGTGAGCTGTCTGGCTCAGCGTGCGTGTCATTCTAGTGCAAAGCAAGGTTAATTTATCATCATTCATTAATATACTTTCATCCTGAATATGCATGAAATATTTGCTGCTGGATGTTAAGCAACATTCAGTTAATCAATCAGTCTTTGTAGGCAGTGACTACTATAAACATCAACTAGGTTCATCAATTGTCCATTCTGTAAAGACAGCTTATAAAATGCTAGAATTCTCACATCTGTTTATGCAAACTATCAAGCTTTGTATAACTTCAGTTCATTTGCCTGACTAAAATCAATACACCTATGTTTACAGGAATTTCCAAGCTGGTTTTCACAATGTATTAAAGTGTTAAAAAATCTTTTAATTTCCTAAAGTCTGTCAGCACTCTTGATAATTCTCAGATAACCCATACAATTGAATTAGTTGTCAAAGTGTTCTGGTATTATGTACAAGTAGTAGAGGACAGTATAATTGAATTTATATAATGTCACAAGCTTTGAAATTGATATATACCATTAAATTTAATATCAGAAAACAATTCAATTTCAGTTGAATTGTATATGGCTGTATTTAAATGGCCACAAAATTGATTGATTATGTAACCTAGTAAAGGCAGATAAATCTTTCTGGTAGCATATAAATTTGATTTTAGGTTTTAGAATTGTCTGGATTTTGATTGTTATAATTTGATTTATTCTCTTGTCTGATTGGAATAAATGTAGTTGCTATTAATAGTCTGTAATCTCGTAATTTAACTGGTTCTCACTTGAATATTATTGTGTTACTGCGCTTGTTGTTGTTAAAATTTTTGCCCGAAAAAAACCTTACAAGCTTTTATTGCTGCCTGCAAAGTTTCAATCAAAATTTGGATATCAGTGGATACCTTAAATTCATCCTTACACTCAAAATTGTATTGGTTGGTGTGACATTTCTTTAAAGTTGAATTATTTACAAATAAAATCTCCTAGTTCATCTTTGCATAAAACAAAAATAAAAGATGAGAGGAGAAGGAATGGTTTTCCAAGCGTCCATAACTTTAGTTTTATCTCCTCAAGGAAATTTGACTTGAATGATTTTACTGTAGAACTAGGTTCAAGTGTATGAAATGTAAAAGCTTTGATCCTGAGTTAAAAAGATGTGTTGTTACTCAATTTTCAGTTTATTCTTTATTTTTCAGGTGATTACAATTATCTGTATTGCTGTATGGGCCATCAACATTGGACATTTTAACGACCCTGCACATGGTGGATCATGGGTCAAGGTAAGTTACTTATAGAGGTCAAAGTTCAAAACTAACATGATAGCTTCTTGCCCACCTGCTGCATCCAAGTCTTTTTTTTTTTGTCCTTTTAAACCCATTTAGATACTACAAATTTAAAAGCAGCCTTGATAACTATATGGAATATAATATCTATAAACAGCTTGTAATTTGTCTTGATTAGATATCTAAATAGCCACAGGTTGACAGTTGTTTCACATCATAAGCTTTAATATTGAGTTTAATGGTCATCAATATTGAATTTGATGGACATTATGTCTTGTTAGGAGAAGTTACTGTCAATCATGAAAACATTACTGAAAGTTTCAAATTTCAACCTAGTTACAGAATTTAATCCTTGGAGACTGGACTTTCATTTCTATGAAATGATTTAATTGTCATGCTATAAGACAGGGCATTTACCTAAAAGAAGATGGTTTCACCATTATAAGCCTGAAGGGAATTATTCTGTTGGACCTGAAGTCCACATTAATGCTTAAAATTGTAACCTAAATACAGAATCGTAACCTTGGAGACTGGACTTCCATGGCTAATGACATGTTCTAGTTGTCATGCTACCATATTTGTTGGAATGTAAGACTGGACATTTTCCCTAAAAGTAGATGGTTTTTCCATTATGAGCCTATAGGGAATTCGTTTGTTGAACCTGAAGTCCACTTAGATCTAGTTATAATAAATTATATGTTCTATTATACTTAAGTGATAAAGTAATGTTGATCGAATACCGGGAAATTTTTGCATGGGGGTAGTTTTTGCTTATTGTTTAGCATGAAAATTACCCCCATGCCAATATAATATGTTGTTTAGTTATTTTTAGAAAAATTTGTGATTTCATGAAATTTTTTTTGCCCACGCATTGTGTTCTAATTGAAATTGAAATTCACATAAGTAACACCCTGTCATAATATCCATGTTTACAGTAGGAAAATTGTATTAAATTGTATCATACTCCAGCCTTGCTATTCCAGTATTGATACATGCTCATATTGCTTCAACATAAGCAAAGGGATAAAGTTTCTAATATTAAAATGGATTCTTTTAGATCAAATCATATAACAACTTGCCCTTATACAGCAGGCTAAGGAATGTTTTTTTTCATGTACATGTATTACAATAACAATCAATTGTAATCTAAGCAACAGGGTATGGTTTTACAACTGAGTTTGATCAATTATTTCGAATTTACCTTTATTTTTCTAGTGATATACTCAATCCAGATTTAATTATGGTGATCATTTAAATAATGTAAAAGCTTGTGGAGTTCTTCGACTCAAACTCAATGTCTACTATTTTATAGCAGAGTTGTATATTAGTTTACATTATTCCTTTTTTTTTGCCAACATTGGCAAAATCATCTATACATATTGAGTGTGTAGTCAATAAAAACATGCAATACATTTATTTTTCAGGGTGCCATTTACTATTTCAAGATTGCCGTTGCCTTGGCTGTAGCCGCTATCCCGGAAGGTCTACCTGCTGTCATTACAACTTGTCTTGCTTTAGGTTTGTATTAAATATTACAAAAAACAACTTAATTTTGACCAGATTTTCTTCATAATTTTACCATAAGAACTTGTTTTGTGCCCCCCACAGAAATCTGGTAGACTAAAGGCAACAGCTTTAGGAAAAATTATGGGTGCACAATCCAGAAAAGATTTCTTTTAAATATAAATGGGAATTTAAATTTCTTAATTGATAACTTATTAAGGGAATTCATGGAAATAATAGAATTTGGCCATTTGCAGCATTTATCTCACGATTTTGTTTTCATGCCATAAAAATTTGGGAAATAAATAACTCCTGAAAGTAGTCTATAAGACATGACAAGGCAATCTATTGAGACAACAATCCCACCATGTTATATAACCCAAGAGATACTACCATTCATTTTACCATCCTTTTTGATACAGATAATGATTTTCCGTTTATGTTTTTTAAATGAGGAATTACAAACAAAGGAAATAGGAGGCAGTAATGGATTTTTATTGAAACCAAATTATTAGTCTGGGTTTAAACTTAATTTCTGGAATAATATCATTGATGACTTATCTTAATCAGAAATGTTAACCATAAGTCACAAGTTTATTGTCAAATGTGTTTTCAACTGAATTGTGATTACAATCTAATGTGCATTTTGTAAATTCTGACGTCAGCCTCTGCCATTAGTGGTTATAAAAACTTTTAACCTTAGGGTTGAAATACTCAATCTTGAAAAAAAGATAAATTAATTTTATTTGAAATTTGAGTTCATAAAGAAGATTCTGAGCAAGTTTTATGAAAACCCATGCAGATTTAACAAAGATATTTGAGTTTAAAAAAAAACAAACATGAGGTTAAACCTTGTGTGGACAATGTCAACGAAATTATGACTATTATATCTGGCCTTTAGCCATTTTCATCCCAGGCGAGACAAAAAGGAAAATTATCAAATTTAACAAATGCTTGGCATATGACATTTAGGAGATAACTGTATTGTATTTTAAGCTTTGAGGACGTAAATAGTGGATTTTACTGTTGCAAATTGAGTTTACCTAGCGACGCGTAGCGGAGCCAGGTAAACGGATATTTGCGACAGTTAAATCAAGATTTACGTCCGAAAAGCTTAAAATACAATACGGTTATCTCCATTCTAATGCAA
>JAULBM010000007.1:1347838-1383157 GCA_032357055.1 Geukensia granosissima
AATTAATAATATTCAGAATGTTTTTACTCGTACTAATCTATATTCCGACTATTTTCTACCCTCAACAATAAAACTGTAGAATAATTTGAATCCTACGAGTCGTAACTGTTTGCCCTTGACCAATATTGTTGACATAGAAATAACGTTGTAGCCGCTGTGTCCGGCAACATGCATCAAATTATTAACTTTGTTTGTAGCCGCTGTTTCCCCTTGCTTCCCCTATATAAATATTTTTTACATGGAAATAACGTTGTAGCCGCAGTGTCCGCTGTTTCCGGCAACATGCATCATGCTGTTTTCCCTTGTTTATCCTATAGAAATATTATTCATAGAAGTAACGTTGTAGTCGGTGTGCCCGGCAATATGCATCAAATTATTAAATTTGTTTATAGCCGCTGTTTCACCTTGTTTCCCCTATAGAAATATTTTTTACCTAGAAATAACGTTGTAGAAGCTGTTTCCGGCAACAGCTAGGTGAATCAAATTATAAAATTTGTTTGTACTTGTTTCCCCTATAGAAATATTTTACACAGAATTAGCGTTGTAGCCACTGTGTCCGGCAACATGCATCAAATTATAAAATTTGTTTTTAGTCGCTGTTTCCCTTATTTCCCCTTTAGAAATATTTTTACATAAAAATAGCGTTGTAGCCGCTGTGTCCTCTGTGTCCGGCAACATTCATCAAATTGTGAAATTCGTTTGTAGCCGCTGTTTCCCCTTGATAAATATTTTTGCACGAAATAACGTTTTAGCCGCTATTTCCCCTTGTTTATCCTATAGAAATATTTTTACATAGAAAAAACGTGGTACATGTAGCCGCTGTGTCTGGCAACATGCATCAAATTATAAAATTTGTTTATAGCCGCTGTTTCACCTTGTTTCCCCTATAGAAATATTTTTTACCTAGAAATAACGTTGTAGCCGCTGTGTCCGGCAACATGTGCATCAAATTATAATTTTTTTTTGTAGCCGCTGTTTCCCCTATAGAAATATTTAACATAGAAATAACGTTGTAGCTGCTGTGTCCGGCAACATGCATCAAATTATATAATTTGTTTGTAGCCGCTGTTTCCCCCTGATAAATATTTTTTCACAAAGAAATAACGTTGTAGCCGTTGTTTCCGCTGTATCCGGCAACATGCATAAAATTATAAAATTTGTTTGTAACCGCTGTTTCCCCTTGATAAATATTTTTTAGATAGAAATAAAGTTGTAGCCGCTGTGTCCGGCAACATGCATCAAATTATAAAATTTGTTGTAGCCGCTGTTTGCCCTTGATAAATATTGCTTACATAGAAATAACGTTGTAGCCGCTGTGTCCGGCAACATGCATCAAATTATAAAATATGTTTGTAGCCGCTGTTTCCCCCTAATAAATACTTTACCTAGAAATAACGTTGTAGCCGCTGTATCCGCTGTGTCCGGCAACATGCATCAAAATTATAAAATTTGTTTGTAGCCGCAGTTTCCCCTTGTTTCCCATATAGAAATATTTTTACATAAAAATAGCGTTGTAGCCGCTGTGTCCGGCAACATGCGTCAAATTATGAAATTTGTTTGTAACCGCTGTTTCCTCTTGATAAATATTTTTTACATAGAAATAAAGTTGTAGCCGCTGTGTCCGGCAACATGCATCAAATTATTAATTGTTTTTAGCCGCTGTTTCACCTTTTTTTCCCCTTTAGAAATATTTTTTCCTAGAAATAATGTTGTAGCCGCTGTGTCCGGCAACAGGCATCAAATTATTAAATTTGTTTGCAGCCACTGTTTTCCCTCGATAAATATTTTTTACATATAAATAACATTGTAGCCGCTGTCTCCGGCAACATGCATCAAAATATAAAATTTGTTTGTAGCCGCTGTGTCCGGCAACATGCATCAAATTAAAAAATTTGTTTGTAGCCCCTGTTTCGCCTTGTTTCCCCTATAGAAATATTTTTACATAGAAATAACGTTGTAGCCGCTGTGTCCGGCAACATGCATCAAATTATAAAATTTATTTGTAGCCGCTGTTTCCCATTGATAAATATTTTTTACATAGAAATAACATTGTAGCCGCTGTGTACGCTGTGTCCGGTAACATGCATCAAACTATAAAATTTGTTTGTAGCCGCTGTTTCCCCTTGTTTTCCCATTAGAAATATTGTTACATAAAAATAACGTTGTAGCCGCTGTGTCCGGCAACATGCATCAAATAACTTGTTTGTAGCCGCTGTTCGGCAACATTTACAATAGATCTTTTTCCTTCTTCTGCCATTATTATTTAATATCCCGAACATACGTTTCTCAATTGTAGTGTGTCCATGTGTCCCAAACAAAATGACACAAATGTGACACAAAATGTATGCCAACTATTTTTTGTTCCGAAACCAGGACGGATCACCCAGCCTGTACTTGGCGATCGCAATACTGGTATACTAGTATTGTATAGAATACTGGTATAAAAAGTGTTCCATTATTGTGTTTTTTCTAAAAAAACTTAACAATACTGGTATACCAGTCATGTTGTTGTAATATTGAAGTACTTTTTTCCGTTTTTAGAGGGGCGCCGGGTGAATCCCCCCGCCTGAATCCGCGCCTGTATACCATCACCTTAATATGTGATAAGACAATGATATATCAATGGTAATTTATGTGATAGTAGAAATAGTGCTATTCGATCCTATGTTTTTATGACATTGTTAAAAATGTACTTAATAAATATTAAATTGATGTAGTTTTTATACAATTGGTCAAAACTCAAAAGTACTTGAGATCACAATTTACTGTGTATAAAGATCAAAATCAACTATTTATAAATTAAAAAATGAACAATACTGGTATGAAATAATACACTACTTATCACACTTAATTATGATCAATTAGCATTTAATTTAATACTTATTAATAATATCTTTTTCAGAAAAAAACACAATACTGGTACAATACTGGTATACAATACTGGAAGATTTGTTTATACCAGTATTGTATACAAGTCTAATTACCAGTATAGCGATCGCCAAGTACAGGTTATCCAAAAAATGATTACAAAATTTAGAATAAGCTCACATTGTTTATAAGTTGAAAGAGGCAGATACCAAAATACACGTATTGATCAAAGAGTAGAGTTTGTAAATTATGCACCACTAATATCAAAGATGAAATTCATTTCCCTTTAGAATGTCCAAAATTACAGAAATAGAGAAAAAAGATCTTACTCACATTAGAAAATAAATATTATAAGAATTTTGCAACATTTAATAATAATTCAAAATTTATTTCGTTAATGTCTGCTGAAAAGACAGTTTTATATATAACCAGTTGTATCTATTATAATTGAATCTATTCAAAACAAGACAAGAACTTTTATCAAAATGATAAAGAAGTATACTTGCACCATTAATTTGTTACATGTATATTTGTACATATACAACAATAATAATAATAATAACCAGAATAATAACAATAAATCCAAATGCTTTGCCACTTGAGGTCAATAATATAGTTATTAGTTTTACATTTTTTGAAGTTCCCTTTCTAACTTGTTACATCCACTATACTAGAAATTTTGTCTGTTTGTCAATGTGTAATAGTTTTATATATGTTTGAATCACTCAATCAGCATAATCGTTTTATCTAAATCTTGTATTGATTTCTCAGCTCATTCTTGGGCATCTTAATTGACAATTAACATGTTTGTTTGTACAGATAACAAACTCACGGCATTTAAAATATAAAAAAGACATGGAGGATCCAGGGGTCCAAGGGGTTCGGGTTCCCATTTTGAAAATGTTAAAAGGTTTTTTAGCGCTTGTTTTGCATGCAGGCAAGTATCTGTTTTGACAGCCCCCCATTCCAAAAGTCAGATGATCCACTTATGTACAAGTAGGTATTGGCAAGTGGGTCCCCTTTCCCAAAAAACTGGATTTGCCTCTGAAAAAACTGTAAATATATTTCTTAAACTACCTAACCAACACAAGGGAAGATCAAACTGGTAAATATCAAATTCAACATTGGTTTCTCTCTTAACAACATGTTCAGATGTAGTTCTACTGGTATCTGACTACCAATTCTTGCCACCTTACATTTTTGTACACAACCAAGTGATTGAATTTTAGAAAGATAACTGAAAATAAATAGATGGTATTGGCAGATCTCCATGTTTTGACATTAAGTTAAGATTTGTCTTTTTAAGTCCCCATATAACATGGGTAAACACCACAATTGGGAGAAGTTGTCCTTGGTGAGATCTGGTCGGGTACCAGTAGCCTAACTGTATTGTATTTTAAGCTTTGAGGACGTAAATCGTGGATTTTACTGTTGCAAATTGAGTTTACACAGCGACACATAGCGGAGCCAGGTAAACAGATATTTGGGATGGTAAAATCCACTATTTAAGTCCTCAAAGCCTAAAATACAATACAGTTGTCTCTATTCTAATGCAATTGTAATTCAAAACGTCTGATTTCTATTAAAAATTGGCAAAAAAAAAAATTCTGCGAAACGTTGTGGACGTTTTCCGCTGATTAACGTCATAGAAACAACAAAACATCACTTGACCCTTCCATTTTGGAATATGAACTGCGGACGTTATTAAGCTTCATGTACGCTTCAAATTTGGATAAGATTGTTTTAAGGTAAGTTTTTTCTTTAGACATAAAAAATATTTTATGTATTTTATTGCATTTGACAGGCAAAAAATTTATTGTTCAAACATGGCGGCAATGTGGCAGCTTTTTGTATGAGTTCATCTTAGTTACGACAAATAGATTTTGAATTTTACGTAGAATGCAAGCCAATCAAATAAGGTGTTACAAAAATATAAGTTTATCCCCATCTTTTAGGAATTTTACTAATTTTCAGGTACAAGAAGAATGGCCAAGAAGAACGCTATTGTGAGAAGTTTACCATCTGTAGAAACATTAGGTTGTACCTCGGTTATCTGTTCAGATAAAACTGGTACCCTGACAACCAATCAAATGTCTGTTTGTAGGGTAGGTTTACAGTATAATACATGTGTATTTCAATTTATTTTTATCATATTTATCATATTAAGCACCAAGCAGACATAAAAAAATTTAACAATATGTTTTTTTTAGAATTGGCAAAAAAAGAAATTTTTTCAAATCTGGTTCAAAGTTTTATTTGTTGACGGAGTTAAGAATTTCCTGAAATCAAAAACTCTGGTTTCCCTCCACTACGTTAAATATCTCTAGCAATCAAATTGCTGTTTTTCTCATAGGGATCTTGCAATACTTGGAGTTTGAGGGGGCACTTGAGGATGTCAATTGAAAATAAGGTGAGGGTGAGGTTGTAATGGCAGCGGCGAGGAATACAATATTATATTATTGATAGAGAGGGTTTCCATTGAGCTTATATTTTGGTTAAATCTTAAGTCATACAGATGCCATGAATATAAAATTCTTTTATTTGTTTAAACTAAATTATGATTTTTACCAAAATGACCACTGGATGAACTAAAAAATATACCATCTCCAAAAGCTGACCTTTTGCCAGCAGTATGTGATTTTTTAAAGCAATCATAAGAATTGTGAAATGGAGGTCCATGCCAGTCAAATATTATACATGTTCACTCATATACTGATACTTTTATATTCAATTTGTTTCTATTGTATTGTATTTTCTTGACCCATATGTGTGTAATTTTGAAAAAAAAGTATTATAAATTTACAATATCATCATATTTCTTCTAGTTATGCTGAATTGTTTGACTTTATATTTGTAGATGTTCACATTTGGCAAAATAGAAGGAAATGACATAAAAACTGATCAGTTTGAAATTACCGGGTCAACATACGCTCCAGAGGGTGATATGTAAGTAAAGTAGTAGGATAAAACCTTCTATAAAAGGACAATTTAAAGGACCGAAAAATTCTGTTGCAAAAACATTTCTTGGATTCATAGCGTTATTTTTATTTGCCTACTTATGATCTGTTTACATACACAAATTGTGGAAATTGTCTATTTAAAAAAACAAAGTAACAAAAAGTCAGACAGAGTTATGTAACAAAGGACTTTTTGCACTAAAAATGTATTTGTTCATAAGTTTTCAATGAGAAAAAACATAAGACTTATAATTATTGAATGGAGATGTGATTAGTGAAAAATTAAAAGCTATTTTTTAAGTAATCTCTTTTATCATTTATATTGTATTTTAAAATTTAGATTTTCTCCAAATCCCTTAATTGAAAAACTGAGTAATGCAGAAAAAAATAATGTTGAAATCATCTTTGAATTCCTAAAGGTGAATTGAGCGGGGTTATTGATTATTTTGCTGTTTTTGAAATTAAATTTTTCATTTGTACTGTTTTTTCACAAAAAGTAAACATTTAGACATGTGAGTAATTTTATTTACACTATCGCTTGTAAAATATTCATATCTGGTATGCCTTTTTTTAGTGGGCTCTTTTTGGGGTCTAATGACAAAAAATTTGTGTTTACAGTTACAAAGAAGGAAAGAAAGTAAGAACTGGTGATTATCCAGGACTAGAAGAGTTAGCAACTGTGTGTGTCATGTGTAATGATTCTAGTGTGGATTTCAATGATGTAAGTGATGTCCTGAAATTTTTAGACCTTGGCAAATATATGCATAAATGAAAAGTACAGAAATTTTTATAGAAAAAATTTCTTGAATTGTATGGCTCTAAACATGGTTTTGATATAGCATCTTACATTATTAGCCTTTGATTATCTATTCAACAATTTTGATATTTTAATTTTCAAATTTTGAGCCTTTTTGTTTCAAATTCTTTTAATTTTTTAAATTCCACTTCATTTTCATCTCTCCAAAATATCACAAATGGTATTCCGTCAACTTCAATTTCATCATGTCAAAATAATTCAAATGTAATCCCTCAAATGCACAATATTGAATGTTCTGTTGTTAATTACTTCTTTCTGTATGTGCCTTTGTTAATTAATATATTACACACCAGTAATGATAAGACGAACTTAATTCACTCAATTTACTATTTGAAGCCAAGCCATTCAGTGTTTGGAATTAAAAATGGACAAGACCAAGAAAAGGAAAAGACGATGTAAATTTTTACTCAAATGTTATTATTAACTTTGTTCTTTAAGTTATGGTTTTCTCTCATACATATGTTTGTATTGATCAAGATGTATGTATGCATTGAAAAAAGCTTGTTTAGCCTAAATTTGTAAACTTTTTTAATGGTTTAAGCTAGACAAGTTTTTTTTTGTGCACATGAACATTTTTATTTGAAAGTAGTAAAATTCAAGTGCAAAATGTTATGTAAATTTTAATTTGTAGGCTAAAGGAATTTATGAGAAAGTTGGAGAAGCCACTGAAACAGCATTGACAGTGTTGGTAGAAAAAATGAACTTTTACAATACAGATAAAACTGGACTGAGTAAACGAGAGAAAGGTACAGCATGTAACCATGTGATCAGTCAGATGTGGAAAAAAGAATTCACACTGGAATTTTCCCGTGACAGGAAATCCATGAGTGTGTACTGTACACCTAACAAACCAACACGTACACCACAAGGAGCCAAAATGTTTGCAAAGGTATGTCATCATTTCTTTAAAAAAAACTTTATTAAGTTATAGAGTGTAAAAACTTTCTTAATTTAACTTGAAAAATCAGAATAAAACTATGTTTTCTGGTTGGCTATTGTTACAAAAAAAATTAATATTTTGATAGCTTAATCAATGGATTATGCCCACCTTTGACTACCACTTGGTGTTGCTGCTGCACAAGAAGGTTTTTGTTTTATAAGGTTGCTTATTTTGAAAAATCCATGCACAAGGAACAATTCTCAAACATACGTTAACTGATAGATTTTTCCAGAAATATTACTTAAAAAAGCAAAAATACCTGATAGTGCAGTAGTGACACCAAACAGGAATCATCGATAGGCATAATCCATTGAACACTAGTCAGAAAGGAACTAAAGGTAGTCACTAGAGATTGCTATGACTGGCAACAGAAAACACTGTTTATATCAGTAACTGAAGAATTGAGTTATGTTGATAGAGTTATATGTACATGAATCAAGAATTGCAACTGGGGTTAGGTTTTGTACAAATTATGATAATCAAGTCAGTTTTAACATGATAGAATGCCATTCAACTTTTCATATAATTATTTTTGAATGAGCAAATATGTTGGATTTACTTAAAATTAAAGTGTCTTTTGCCAGTTATTCATGCAGTTTGATAAAGTGATAATCAACTTTAAAATCAGAATAGAGATTTTCTAAGATAATTGCTTAAATAAAAGTACAAGGTTCTTACTATTCAAAATGGATTCTCTCTGTAACTGTTTTTGAAATTGCACAAATATGGGGAAAGTTTTACTTCTATTAATCATGGCTACCATGAGATGTTAGAATATGATATGAAAAGGAAAACATCACATTATGTAAATATATGACACTTTTTCTTAAGGTGTTGCAAATATATAGACATTGTGGTAAAGTTGTTTTTTTCATGACTTGAAGCTTTCTTTTGAGGTTTAAATCCATTAATATGAGGACGACTAATGGTACAGTCTGTGATAAACAACAGACTACTGAAAACATTTCCAGTTTGTCAGCATCCGATATAACCATATATACAGATTAATAAAATGAATTCTACTGACTTGGACCATTGATTGATTATTTTATAGGGAGCACCAGAGGGAATTTTGGACAGATGTACACATGTTAGAGTTGGAAGTAACAAGGTACCCATGTCACCAGCCATCAAGAATGAAATCATGAAACATGTAGCTTCATATGGAACAGGTAGATATTGTTATATCAAGTAAAAATTCCTAGACATTCTGTCTGCCCCTTTGGTATCTTCAAATTCCTTGAAATAAAAAAAATGGAGGATTTTATATCTATATTGACGTGGTTAAACACTTTATTTGTTGGTTTTAATCTAATGGAAATGGGGAGGCCTCAAGCATTTAGGGACACAAAATCATGTACTTTTGACCTGAAATTTGTAATTATGTAAGGTATGGACAAAACAACATTTGTGCAGAGTTTTGGATGCAGGATCAATCTACAATTAACAAAAATTAATGACAAAGCAGTCTTTTTATAATTCTTGTCTCAATATTTTACCATTGTTTAAACAAAAAGAAAAAACCAGAATATTTTCAAAATATCTGTGTAATAGTTAAAGACAAATTCTGTAAATACTTTGGTTGCTGCTAAACCATAGCCAACTGAAATATTAGAAGATAGTCAGATGCTGTACATAGAAATTTGCTTATAGGGAATTTTTTTGGCAATTATAAAAATACCTTCATCCATATTTAAGTCTAAACAAACATGTACGTCACACATTGACATGATTAATTGCTATCAAGATACAACTTCAAGAAATATAAATGTTTAATAGATATGTTTATGTTTTGCTAAATTTTAGGACGAGACACACTGAGATGTTTAGCATTAGCTACAATAGATAACCCACCTCGTAGGGAGGATATGGACTTGGAGGATGCAAGAAAATTTATTGAGTATGAGGTAAGGAGAATTTTTAAAATAACAGCCATTCAGTTTTACTTTTAATTGGGTTTTGACATTGGTGTCACCCATTGTGTTGATATTGAATAAAAAGTTATTAGCTTAATTACAATTCTTTGACAGAAGCTTTTCATTTGTAACAAAGTCTCGTAAGGCTTACTGAGATTGTGACACAATAATTTCTTGATATCAAAATTATTTTAATGTCACAATTCAGGCAACCAGTGGCCTGCCACAAGTGGCCGAGTTGATGCAGTGGAACATATGATTACCCATCAACCTCTTTTTAGGAGATTGACGTCTTACATCACAGTGTTCCTGCTTAAATCATGTATTTTAAACATGCAAACCTTCAATTTTACCTGAGACAAATATAATGATTATCTGCCATATTAAGAATCTTTGGTTTATTTATATCTTAAATGTGATGTATATTTCAGACAAACATGACCTTCGTTGGTGTAGTTGGTATGTTGGATCCACCCAGAACTGAAGTTATGGATTCCATCAAACGTTGTCGTGATGCTGGAATTAGAGTCATTGTCATTACTGGTGACAACAAGGTACATTTACTAAATGTGAAAACATATTAATAATAATTCTGCTGCAATATTTCTGTAACATTGGATTTGATTTTCTTACATTGTTTGTAAAATTCATTATCTGTCTTCCGTAATCAAGGTAAACTCAAAGAAAAAGCTTCCTTATTGAAAAAGTGAATTATTACATGTTACATGCACTAAAATGCAGAAGTAATGCAAATGCCAACCTGAAAAACTAATTTTTGCATGGTTCTGTTTTGACTTAAAGTGTACATGAATGCTAAAAAGCTACATTTTACAAGCGATATCTTGTTATATCTGTAACCATTATCAGTGGAGAACATCTACAACATTTTACAGAATTTTAGTCTGCTGTTTTTAATCAAAATAAAAAGTTTAATATTAGCACAAGAAATGGAGAAAAACTGTCTAGCATTCTAAGTTTTTCAAATGTAAATCTTATTATTATAACCAGATATCTGGGTCCTGAACAATGAACATCCTCAAAAATAAAAAAATATGTTATTTGTCTCCCCAATTCTACTACCGAGAGACTACAATGACAAAATATCAGAAATTAGATATGATTAACACTTTTTGCCAAACCTTCTATAATATCTTAAGCTTGCACATTTAAATCTTTGTTACCTTTCATAATGTCATTATCTCAATATTGTTTATTTTTAAATCTTCTATATTATATGTTTTATGTAGAAGTTACCAACAGCTCTGTCATGAATTTAAGATTTTATAGTAAAACTTAATACAGTCTAACTTGTATTAAGAGGTCACCTTTTGAAGGAAGTAAAAGTGACTGTTTTAGACAAGTAACCTTTTAAATAAAGTTGATTCATGGTTAAATGTTAAACAATTTAAACAATTTGGAATGTAAAAGGTGGCCTTTAAAATCAATTGGTTGCTTTATAGAGGTGACCAATAAACAAGTTTGACTGTACATGTAATTAATGACTGTTACTAGTGACTGTACATGTAATGATTGTTTCTAGATAATCATTCCTGATATTGCTGAACCAAAGACATTAAAATTGGTTTTTGCTGCTTCTCAGCTAAGCACAGGCATTTAAGAGTAAGAGCAAAGACTGATCGGCCCAGAGTCTGAATAATATGTCTGGATAAAGTGGCATGTTTTCCTGTGGACTATTGCTTTCGTGAGCTAGCACATTAAAAATCGGACTCAGCGAGTCGGTCTATTACCAATAGGGATCATTTATTTATATGCTCTCATCCCGAATTTGCATGAAATATTTGCCCCTTGACATTTAGCAACATTCAATAAATCATTCAGTCTGATATTGCTGTTCTTCATCTTGATATCACTGTATCCTCCATAACAGGCTACTGCTGAAGCTATCTGTAGAAGGATTGGTGTATTTGAGGAGAATGAATCAACAGAGGGATTATCTTATACTGGACGAGAATTTGACGACTTGTCAACAGAGGAACAAAGACGAGCATGCATGAAGGCACGACTCTTTGCCCGTGTAGAACCTGCACACAAGAGTAAAATTGTAGAGTACTTACAAGGAGAAGGAGAAGTATCTGCTATGGTAGGTTATTGTTTTGGCATAATTCTACTATTTTCCATGCTAAGTCCAAAATTAATGTATTGTTTGTTTTCCCTTACCCAACCTTACCAAGCCATATGTGGGTAGGTAGGTAGGTAAGGGAAAAAAATTTTCAACAATTTCTTTTTACTCTTTATAATTAATTTTATTTTCATCAGTTTTATTCAGCAAGAAATGGAAAATGAAAAAAAAAATTTGATTTAGGTTTGGCAATAAATGATTTGAGGCACAACCTTTTTGCAGAATCAGTTGCGATTTGGGAAACAAACAATATTTTATTTTTGGCCGAAGGACTACATATACTTATATACATATATGGGAGGAAAGGATATCCTTGAAATCATCTGCATAAGAATGAGTGTTGATTTATTACTTGTTCCAGAATAAAATGTATTTGTGGGAGTGGTTGAAGCTTAGTATGTTTTCATTGTTTTGGCTATATTTTAAAATCTCTCTTCTGTATTATATGATATAATTTATTTAAATTTCAAACAGAGTGGAGTGAAAATAATTCCATACATATAAATATGTTATCAGCTTACATTATATTGAAAATATTTTTTTTTTATTTTCTAGTTAAATTTATGGTTTTACAACAACTATAAAAATTGATATATATAATGAAGAAAAAAAAATCCACCTGCCTTTGCAACGACCTGTATTAAAAAATAACCTGCTTAATGTGACATATATACCTTTTCCCCATTTTATTTATTTTATGTACCGGTAAATAGAACCTGTCTATAATCTTATGAAAGTTCAGGGCTGTTCCATAGAAAATTGAAAAAGGGGTTTTGAAGTGCACCTGAATTAAAATTTGTTGGGGGACAGTTATTTAAACAAAATTGCCCAATAATTGTAGGAAATGTATTATATTTTTTCACCAGGGTGCAGAATAAACAGTGTCTTTTGTTCTCATAATGTATTTTTTACTGTTACACCCCTAAAATAAGACAGGAATAACTTAATGTGTTTTTCTGAAACTGTGTCTACCTAGAAGACAAAGAATCTGTCAGTTAAGTTTTGAATTTTTATTGCAGACTGGAGATGGTGTGAATGATGCCCCTGCTCTGAAGAAAGCTGAGATTGGTATCGCCATGGGATCTGGAACCGCTGTAGCTAAAACAGCTTCAGATATCCTTTATTATTATCTTGACTGGCTAATTTTCTTGTAAAGATGTTGCACTAAGCAATCAGGAATCTGACCAAATTATAAAAAGACCCAAATTTTCTAAAAGAAACTAAGGTTTTGACCTTGGCAAGCATCAATAAATTTCAGAAAAAGCTGTTAATATATAGGAAATCTTTTGACTATCAAAACAGATTTGCAGAGAATTTAATATACAGAAAATTTTGTGTTTATTGTGTTTATTATTTATCTTGTTATTTATATTTGAATTGCATATGTTGATAATTGAATAATTTATTTGCCTTAATTCCTTGTTACAAATGGTATTGGCTGATGATAACTTTGCCTCCATTGTGGCTGCTGTAGAAGAGGGCAGAGCTATCTACAATAACATGAAACAATTCATCCGTTATCTGATCTCATCAAATATTGGTGAAGTAGTCTGGTAGGTACAGAAAAATGGTCTTGAAACCACCATTTTGTAGCAAGTCTGAAGAGTTGTATTCTTCTTGTGTCTTTTGTGTTACACATCTAGCATTATTCCTAAGAAATTTCTGGCTGTTGAATTGCAATAATGTGTCCATGGGTGACATTGTATCCTGATGAGGTTACCTTATAACTAAATATACTAAATATACTAAACATATTAAAATGTTGTTCTAGTACAAAGCATTGTTTATTCTTTCATTGTACATTAGCATGCTGTCATCCTGAAGCTAGAGATATTTGAGGCTGAACTTGTAACATCATTCATTCAATGTATTCTTTTTAGTATCATCCAAAGAGAATACATTAAAATGACCTTATGTTTGAATTATAATAGAGAATGTAGCCTTGGATACTTTAATTGGTTAGTTCTTTTAACTACATATCTTCTTTAATACTAACTTTTACATTTGACAGTATTTTCCTGACTGCTGCTTTGGGTATACCAGAAGCTCTTATCCCAGTCCAGTTATTGTGGGTTAACTTGGTAACAGACGGTCTACCTGCGACAGCCCTTGGATTTAACCCTCCAGATTTGGACATCATGAAGAAACCCCCAAGAAGTACCAAAGACAGTCTGATCTCAGGATGGTTGTTTTTCAGATATATGGCTATTGGAAGTAAGCTTTTAGAGTTTTATGAAATTGTTTTCCAAGTTTTTAATTTTCAATGTCTTTCTTAAAATTAACATGGAAATGGAGAAAATGAAGTGTTCAATTCCTGTCAGAGAAATATTTGGGCCACAACACCTTAGTTTTAAGTTTGATTGACACATTGGAACTGCAGTCTTTCTTGTCAGGAAAGTTTATGTATACATTGGATTTAGATATTGATTATGAAGTTATGAATTTGAGAAAAGTGGCAGTTTTTAGCCAACTATGATGATTTTACATAATGGTTATAGTTTTTGGTCCTATTCACTTGCTTGGCATACTACTTGGTTCCACTTTGAAAAGGCTAGGGTTGAAGTGGAGTTTCTCTGACATTTACCCCATATCTTTTCGTATTCATATGATAACAAATATGTATTGATATTTCAGTCTATGTTGGTTGTGCTACCGTTGGAGCAGCCGCTTGGTGGTTTATGGTTTATGACCACGGACCTAAACTTAACTATTACCAACTTGTAAGTATTTATTATGTTTGAAATATATTTTAAATGAACCTTGTATTTTTTATCAAAGAAACACTTTAATATTTAATAATTTTTCATAAATATAAATTCTTAAATTATTTCACCAGCATTTCAATTTGGTGATAAATTTGGTAACAAAGTTTGCATTTTGTTTTGTCAACTCACGAGTGAACACATTTTTATTTGGTATAAAGTATTCATTGATTCATTAAAAATATAACATTTTTCTTTTATAAGTTAGACGATGTTTGCATTAAAAAAAATTGTAAATATGTGTAATACTAGCAGTGTGACATTAAACAAGTATGAGTATGGATGAACCATTTCACTGATAGCTGCCTACATAGATGTTACACTGTGACAAAGGTTTCCTTGGCAACAAGAAAACAACTGCTACCTCTTCGTGTTTTTATCCATAAAAACTATTTGTGATGATTTAGAACTTTTTTTTTCCACACCATAGGTATGCTATTTGTCAATTTATTTCATTTCTGTTAAAAAAAGGTATTTTGGTAATTTTTGGCCTTGATAACATCAATTTGAAACCAAAATTTCATGAAATCATTCTTTTTCTTTTATGAGATGATCATTTTCTGACACTGATGTCAATTTGCAAACAAAATTTTAATTTTAGTTACAATTGGTAGGCTTCATGATTGTGCAGTTCATTCAAAACATTGTTCTCAACTTCATCCTTATTCAATCCACAATTTTGTTCTTTCCCCATTTTTTTACAAACAGAAATGGCATATTTTTTACATTCAATAAATTAATAGAGCTTGTGTTTAGTTGTCTGAGAATGAATCTGAACATGTGCAGTCAGTCATGGATTTCCATTACTTGGGCAGAAGGATTGAAAGTGCTGAACATTTTACAATCTACATAGGATGTATTAATGATGATAAAGGATAATTGAAAAGAAATTCAGAAAAAAATGTTATATTGCCTAGTTTCAGTTATCACATGGATTACATAATTGAACTTTGGTTGTTGAAACTTGAATGTCTGTGTACCATAAAATCATCAAACCAATCTTATGTCCATTCTCTATATTTGGAATTTTTTTTAGGTCTTGAATTATTCAAATAGTTTATACCTCAAATAATCAAAATTCCTTATTTCAATGTTTGATTAACAGAAGGTCATCTGTTTGTTCATCCATTGTAAAACACAAGATCTATGACTTTACCACAAAGAAAACATTAATTGTACGCTGACATTATATATTGTAAAAGTATTCTATTAAAGAAAATTGCAATTTCATGTATGATTTATTGAAGGATTCAAATGAAGTGTAATGTCATGTTTGCAGATCCATCATCTCTGGCTTCATATATTTTGGCAGAAAAGCCATTCAAAATGACATTTTTTCAAATCCGTACTTGTTTGAGAAATGATCCTGACCATTTGATGTGATGCTAAAATTTAAAATTGGGCAAATGGCCAGTATAAAAATATATGATAATTTAATGAAGAAGCAAATTTAGTATAGATTTGACTATGTACCGACTATGTTACAGACCCACCATATGCAGTGCCCAGCTGAACCAGGAATGTTTGCCGGAGTCAGTTGTCATATATTTAATGACCCACATCCCATGACTATGGCTTTATCAGTACTGGTCACTATAGAAATGCTCAATGCATTGAACAGGTAACCGGGCACTTTTTTCCTTTAGGTGGTGGTTTTTTTTTTATACTTTTATATGTTCACACAGACACTTGTTTGATAATGTAATTTTACTATATATAATCAAACCTTTTTATTTGGACAATCAATTTTTGTTGTTAAAATATGAAATTATATTTTTTCGATATATTGGGCAACTCAAAAAATATCCAACAAGTGTCCACTTGTTTCGATATGTTTTCAGAAACAATGGAGATATTGGGAAATGATATTTCAAAAAAGAAAACAAGCATTAAAGGGAAGGAAAAAACAAGAAGTACTTTTTCATTTGGTCATTTATTCAGAACTAGAATTAGAACAATCTCCATTGTTTTTGAGCCGTTTCTCTCCTTACAGGTCTCACCAGTGAATACTAGTTTTCCTGTAATCCAGTTTTCATTTTTCTTTATCCATTATTGCAGAATATACACAAAGCTGAAAATTCAGGATCAGAAATTTCATAATTGTTAAATAATTTCAATGCTGTAAATTCAACAAGTTAGAGTTTGATTTTGATGATGAATTTATGAGACAAAAAGGGCACATTTATACTTTGATTTACAAAAAATGGGAGAAATTTATAGAATCTTGGGCCAATCAGATTTGCATGTTGAAAAAGAATTCTCCTTGTTCAAATTTCAGTATTGCACCAATTTTTATCTTCCTGTTTGTTCTGCCAGTGTATATTCTGTAAAGAAGAGAACGTTTTGATGTTTGGTTTTACTTTTTGTTTTCATCAATACACATTTTTCCTTAGACCCACCACTCCCAGTGTTTGGCTCAGGACGGAATGTTCAAAGGCGTCGACTGTGCTATCTTTAACAATCCCAATCCAATGACCATGGCTCTGTCGGTGCTGGTCGTAATTGAAATGTTGAATGCGTTAAACAGGTAAGGGGCTGCAGGCAGTAGCAGCAGGAATGATACCCTGAATCACAAAGGGCAGTGTTTAGTCCCCTTTCTTTTGTCAAAGTGTTGCATGTACGATGCAGATAGACCTGTACTACATAGAGGAAAATCTGGACTTCCAAATTGGGAATATTTGAATATGTCATTATTAATCATTGGAGGTAGGCTGTATCAATGTAGTTTTGTTATGAATAAAAGTCCAAAACATACTGTTTTGATAGTAGACTCTAATAAAACAACTTCATCTATATGTATTTCCAATTTTTAAGATTGTATTTGGTAGTAGTTTAGTTGCTAGTTCTTGTGTAGCATTTTCAATACAATTTTAGCAATATTGGAATTACATTTTTGAGGTTGATTTCTACTTGTTATAACGTTCCAAACAAATCTTGTATTCCGTGAAAATCTGCATCTGGATGCATTCAAGTCCAGTAACTCCGCCTTTGTGGTACAGGGTTTGTTGTTATTCCAGATTTTGGATTTGCAGTTGTAAAGTCTATTTTTTCTGGAATAACAAATAAATTCCTGCATGCTATATATCTGTATGCTTCTTACCTTGGTCTGAAAAAATTTATTTCAGTCACAATGTTTAAAATCGTTAATGTCAATTATTACTTCATATTTCAGAGCTTTTTAGCAAAGTTTCTACTTTTAACAAATTTTTATACCAACTTCAGACTTTTATGCCCATTTAATTTGTGCTTTTAATGCAAAACCTTTGCTGCGTTTTTTTGGCTTTCTTATCAAGCAATAATTTCACTTTCGTGTGTTTTCAGAGGTGATGCCAATATTAAACCAAATCATCTCATGGACAACATTATAATATAACTAACACATCAATCAGAGAAAAATTGTATGCTCAAAGAGATTTAGTGAAACATATCCAGAAAAGCGCTTTACATGCAGTTAAATTTGGCATCTCCATATTCTTTCTTTTTACATATTTTAGTACTGCTAGTAATAGGTGGATGTTTGTGAAGTTTAGTAATCTTACAGCCAAATATTTCTTCTAAAAGAACATCTTGTGACCAAATATTCCTTTTAAAGAACATTTGGTTCTCGCTGAAGGACATAAATTATGGTAGATGACAATTGATTTCTTCCAGTTAGCAATTCTAGGTTCAGATTGATTTAGCAGTTTGCATTTTTAAATTTGACATTCATTTCAGTGGTGTAGTCATCTTAGTGATAATCCCATTTGAATAGGTTTAGAATAGAATGTTTCTATTACATAGATTAGTTTTAAAAACAAATAAAAATTAGCAATAAGAATGTAAAATGATTTAACTCTTAGCAGTAGAAGTTGCAAGCTTACATTTGAAAATAAAATAAACATTTAACACATGTATTGCAAAAATTGAATTTTGTGTTGATAATCTTTTGTCTAACATTGTAGTTCTAGTAGTAATCTGTAAAGCACATTGTATGGACTATATCACAGCACCAGTACTTTGAATTTGTACATGATGGACTCAAACAGATATGTTTGCTTATTCATTCCAAAATTAGAACTAGTATACAAATGTCTGGATCCACATTAACATGTTTAATTGATCCGAACATTTGTGTACATATTTGGATTGTGAAATGAACAAGGGACAACACCTGCAAGTGTCCAGTAGGTACAAAACAAACTTCCAGTGCTGGTGTGGTTTCTATACAGCAAGGCATATAATAATACTCTAATATATTTTTTAACATATTTAATATATTTTAACACATTAAATATTAAAAAATTTGAATTGTTTGTTATAAAACTGTTTTGTCAATTTTAATAAGATTAATGCACATTTGTTCTTGATAGTACACTAATGATTAATCAGTTATTATTTAATTGTGAAATTAAGTTGTTTTTATCTGGTACCTGGAAGAAATTTTTTAAAAAATAAAAAAAAAACAATATAAATTTGTTTGAGAATTAATTTTTATTATTAATTTCTAATGCTTACCATTAATATAATCCAAGTATTAAAAAAAATGCATTTTTTTTTGGTGAGATTACATGTCAAGACCTTAAAAATGAGAACTACCCTGAAGAAGAGTATATTTACATGATTGTTTGCTTTGCAACTATTTAACTTGATATTAGACGAATAATACCATGGGTAACCACCGTCCTGCTCTTTATGTATTATTATTTTAGTATTTCATTGTAGTAGTATTTTATATGATTTACTTGCAGTTTGAGTGAAAACCAGTCACTGATCGCCATGCCACCATGGTCAAACCCCTGGTTGCTAGGGGCCATCGCACTTTCCATGTCTCTTCATTTCCTAATTTTGTACACAGAAGTTATGTCTGTAAGTATATGTTGATCATATATAAGAATTGATTTATCAACAATTTGTTCTTTGTGCCTGATATTTTTATTATTAATTAGCAGTTAAAAAAACAGACAAGGATACTAAAATGTATTGAAAATGAATTACACCCCACCTATTCCTCCCATTTGGTGTCGCTGCTACACCATAGATTTTCTTCCATGACATTTCAGGAATTTTCACATACTAGGAACAATTCTAAAGCGTGTTTTAAGTGATAGATCTTACCAAAAAATAGGACATCATAAACAAATATACATGATAGTGCAATGGCAACACCAAATAGAAGTCTTTAGTGAATGTCATTCATTGCAAATTGCTATTCATGGCGACAATGAAGTTGCCCAAGTGGGTAATTTCAAAGACATCTGCAGCATTATCACAGCTTGCCATAACAAGCATACAGTAATTGTAAAGCCATTATGTTGAGGAATATATTTGGAATGCTGAAGTTTTTTTGAATTAGCAAAAAATCGGGATGCTAGATTCAGGACTTCATGTTAATTTTCAAAATGTATGTTATTTTATCTTTATATGGGTTGTTGCCATAGGTTTTTTTTAATCATTACTGAAGTTGTGGTCCTAAAATATATGTTGGATATAGTTATAAAATAATAAAAATTGTCAGTAGAGCATATTGCAGAAGATTTTTGGTAATGAATGGTCAAAATAAAAAGCTTTCATTCACCGGATAGAACATTTTTATGGAACAATCCAAATACAAAATGTCAAACAACTGTTTAAGTCACCAGAAATATGAATTACTTGATTGAAGCAAACCAACAAAAAACCGGCTGATATTTCCACAAGAATATACATATATGTCTCTTTCTAATTAGTTACATTGCAAATGTATTTTGATGAATGTTACTTTAGAAAAGGTCCATTTACTTTAATTTAAAAATGTATTTAACATTTCTTTAGATTTGGCTTCCTATTTCAATTTGTTTGGATTTAGGTACTTCTTTTACTATGTGTGGATCTATGTTATTTACTGGTGAGAAGTTACTCCTTGAAATGTACATATTACATTAAAATATTCACCATATTTATTCAACATTGGTAACAATGGTTTAAATTAATTTATAATGGATTATGTTTGTTTTTTGTAGACAATTTTCCAGATCACCCCACTGAATGTTGCAGAGTGGTCAGCTGTATTAAAGATTTCCATCCCAGTCATTATACTGGACGAAACATTGAAGTTTGTCGCCAGAAAATTTACTGACGGTAAAAATATCTTTCTAGGCTCAGTAACAGTGGCCCTTGTTTGGGTCGTGTACATTGGACTTGCATATGTATCCCCCATTTGATGATTGTTGCCGTTAGTTTGTACCTTCTCATGCATTACCCATTTTCCATTGTTTTTCCCACCCACGATAATGTTAGATTCTAAAAATAGCATTGACTTAATCTCATAAATGTCATGGACAGATCTTTTATTTGTGTCCATTTTGTTTTTTGTAAATCTTCATACATCTTTGTTCATTTTGAAAAGGGAAGTTGTTTTTATTTATGAAGTCCATGAACTTACATTTTGTAGATTTTTGTCTGTTTTAATTCTAGATGAAATTAATTTAACTAAGTTAAATATTAGTTAATATAAATTTTTGTGATATTTATTTCATAATTTGTTTTAGAGTAAAATTTTATCATGATTGCAATATAGACCGAAATGGGCCTTACAAGTCTTGATATCTTGAATAAATCTTGCCAAATTGTTGGTGGATTTGTCTAATTAACAAAAATACTAAAATACTCTTTTAGCAATAATATTTAAATTAATTGTCTATTAATGATATAATAATTTAACTTTTAATTAGTTTCTTTTTTATCAAGTTTTTCATTACAAAGAATAAGTCAATGTGTATAATAATGATTTTTTCATCATCATTGTGAATTGAAACCTGATTGTAAACAGTAATTCATGTATTCCAACAGGCCATTACTAAAACCAAGCAGATACATCAAATAAAGATGGTTCTAAATCCCACCACGGTCTTAATAAGAAAAAAAATAAAAGAAAAATAAATGGACAAAAAGCAGATTTTGCATTGTATTAGTGGTCATCTGCAGAAAATTTTCAATAGTATACCAAATAACTATTTTTAACATATCTTGCACTGTTAACTATCCTGTGGAACAGTAAGAATTAATCAATTTCCTACGTTAATATTTTATTTGTTGTGCAAAACAGTGTTTTCCAACCTTTTCTCACTCTGATTTAAATTAAACGGTGTTCAACATATTGGTGTATACACATACTTTGAATGATGTTTTGTTTTGTTTTAATGCATGTTTTTGTCTTTTGTTCCTTTCTGGTGATGTGTGAGTACATTGTTTGGTGAGGTTTTGCTTTTGTAAACTTCAGATAATGTGAGCATATGCTGTAAAGATGAAAGTTGAATGAAGAAACTTTGCCTGTTTGAATTTTTATATTATATATCTCCAAAAGTTTATTCTACTAAGTGGTGTTCAATACAGCTTTGAATTCCAATTTGATTTGAAATGCTTGACCAAAAAAAAAGAAATTTGTCAGTTTTACATAGACAGTTTATTAATGATTAAATTTAAATAAAATAGTATATGTTCATTGACAAAATTGTATAATACCTTAGAAACCTGCTTGGTCTTAGTAGTGACCCGTCCTTTCATGAATTAAAAGGAGTTGTATTAGATGTTTTATTTATTTGTGCCTAGAATGTCTATGACAGATTTTAATTTGTAACTACATTAACATCATACATGACCCATTTACTGTCCTTTCTAACTGCAAAACCACCGGTGTCTTGTGATTCCAGCACCTTTTGATCACCTTTACTAACAGGTATTTTCCCATCTATATCATTACTTATTACAAAAGAAAATTGACTAGAAAACTGAAAAATATTTTTAGAATTTTAAAAATAATTTCAAAATTTTATAATTTTAAAAATAATTTCAAAATTTTATAATTTTAAAAGTAATTTCAAAATTAATGTTTTATCATCATTAGAAGTTGGAAATATATATATTATATAAAAATACCGAAGACTAAACAAAAATTGCACAGAATGCACAGTTTGGTGAAGGGACAGTAAATATTAGCAAAGCTCATCTAAAGTAGATAAATTGTGGCTCATCAAGGATGCTTAATTCACTATACATTTCACTCAGCTGTTAGTTAATCAAAAGTGAGGTGATGGAGTGTGCTTATGTTATTCTAAATCTCTAGTAATGTTACCATATTGACCTTGGCATTAAATGTATAAATGGGATCTTCTCATGTTGATACTTGATATAGTTAAGATAGATTTAGTCTTTTAATATTTTTGATGACTGAAGAAAACATTTTTCAGTGGAATAAACACGTTAACTGGTCAGCAGATTGATTTAACAGATAAATGGTAATTTTTGTAAATGTATATCAAACATATTGAGTGATCTCTACATTTTCATGAGCATAAATATTTTGTTTTCTGAAAATCCTAGAAATCCCCAAATTTTTAAGTGCAATGACATAGAAGTGTAATGTAGTCACTGTGGAATTGAATGGAATTTCTTTTAAACAAATTTATAAATATGAGTTACAATAAATTGTAGTGATCACAAAAAGCATGATAAATACATTTCTTCATTGTCTTCTCTGTCACTCCTCATATAGATCTGTGTCTTTAATATACCATTATGCAGTTCTGTTGGACTGTTTTAAATAAAGATAAGTATAAAAGATTCATGGCTTGTGAATTCTTTTAATTATCTTAAATGGTGTACTACAGGGTTGTTCTCTGTTTCCTGCTTTTTAAGCATTGTTTTGCTACTTTCTAAATTTTACAATTTTTCGGACTGTTTTAAAATAAAGAAAAGTTTAAATGATTCATGGCTTGTGAATTCTTTTAATTATCATAAATGGTATACTACAAGGTTGTTCTCTGTTTCCTGCTTTTTAAGCATTGTGTGGCTACTTTCTAAATTTTACCGTTTTTGTCAAAGATACCGATCATCTCAGGAAATTTTTTATCTAACTATTTTAGACATTTTGGACTACAACTCCAAAATATGTTGCTAAAAATTGTAGGAATAAGCCTTCCCTCATTGTCCATCATTTATATTGTGTTTATATCATCAAGTATCTATAAGTACATATTATGTTGAATTAAAACTATTTATATTATATATATTGTGTTTGTTTCTTCATCCTTTCAGAATGTTTTCTTTGTCAATATTTATATATAAATTTATAAACTGATATATTATGATATTTAGAATCCAATTTGATAAATAATGCAAACTAGGGGCAATTTTCATCAGTTCATAATTTTAATAATGTTAAATGGCTTAAACATGTTGAACTTGAGTTCAAGAAGCGGGTCATTATTATATGCTGTCCTTGTTACATTCCAGTTGTCAAGGTATTTTAAAAATGTATTTAGGGTTCTTTTTGCAATAAATGAAAAACATTGTGAAAAGTTTTTTTAAAAATTAAAAGTTTGAAAAATTGCATGGTGTGTTTCCTTTTGATTTATTGCCAGTCAAACAATGATAGTTTCATAGTGGTCCTAGATTCATATTTTAGACATCTAGATCTCAATTTTATATACAGTAATGCATGCTTAATCCCAGGTCTATAAATCATTGCCTTTAACCTTGTAATTGTAAAGAATGGTTTAAAACTGAGAAGAATACAAAAAAACATTGCCGTTAACTTTATGTCATTGTTAAGAATGATTTAAAACTGAGTAGAAAGTATTTAGAACAAAATAAAAATAGAACAAATTCAGTTAAAGAATATTAAAAGTTGAAGGTAATGTTGGATCAATTGGTTTTGGAATTTGCATGTTTTGTGCATGTGCATGCTTAGCCTTGCAAGCTAGCCATTTACTATTTCATGTGTATTGGTATGTTGAACACAAATCTCTCTCTTGAAAAATATATAGATATCTATGATATTATTATTGTATATTTTTTAAAAACAAATATACATTATTTTCTTAATTAATTCTGATCCATTGTGCTACAGAGATTTTTTGGACAAGTATTCTTTAGTTTGAATTTTTAAAATATATCTTTCCAATGCCTATTAATATTCTGTCAACTAAATTAATTAAAAATATTTTCTTTATCTTTCTCTCTTCATATTGATCCTGTGAATTCAGAAATTGTAACCAAGTTATCAAATGAAAATTGGGACAGAGTATAAATTGCAAATAATTCAAACTTGTTGTTTGAACTTCTCAACATAATTGTTGTAATACATCTACAGGGATGGGATCACAGTTAAAAATGTGAAATATAATCACACAAAGTGTACAATTTGCAATAGTATGTGCACACATTTATTTCTGAATTAACAGTACCAGATGTAAAGCTGGACATCTTATTTTGTCTGAAGGTTTTTGTTTAGTTCAGTTGATTTGTTTTAATATTATTAAAATAATATTTTGTTTCAGGCTACAGTGAAAAAATTGCTAAATTCTCATCTGATTTTTATTAAATTTGGGGAAGGTGTATTTTATTTTATTTATCATTTTTAGTGAAAAATGCTCTTAGTTTAAAAAAAAAGTTCACAAAAAGGACAAAGTCATCAAATTTTTTGGAGGGCTGAAAAAATTTGGGTGGGAAAGGATGAGAATCTATAGTGTTTTTTTATTTAGCCTTATCACCTGTACTAAAAAACAGTTTCCTTTTGGGATTTGAGTCAATGCTATTACATTTTACAAATATCCTTTAAAAAAGGGGGTTGGCATGGGGTGGTGCTGCTAAGGATCAACTGGACTTGCTTTTGTCAAAGATAAAATTGTCTGTATATGAATTGCATGAATAGAATAATTTGGAAGCTGCACATCTTGCCACTGATTCCAAATAGATGCACATCATTCACTCAAATGATAAAAAATAGCGTGAAAATAGGACACACACAAACAAACAAATGGAAGACAGAATTTGGCACAGAAATATGTCTAGTACATGTATTTTGATACTTCCAGTAAACTATACAGCTTGAACAACTTTAAAATTTGTTAAAAATCACAAAATATCAACACACAAATATCCCAAAATATCCCAGAAAACCAACCAGTAAAATGAGTAGAATTAAATATTTCATACGTCTTGGATACAGATATGATCAGTTCGAAATTTGCAATACAGCATTAAAATATTTTCAGATATAATTGATTTTTCACATTTTCAAGCAATTTATTGCATAGATAGGAAATACAAAATTTATGTAAAGATTTTATTGTTTTTTTAAATCATATTGCATATATTCACTTGCAGGTTTGGTGTGAGATTTATAGTATGTTCTTATTTTTAATTTTTGCATGAAACATGGCACCTTTGCACCTTAAATGTTATATCGGTGGCAGTGCATGATATAGTTGTTTAGTTAACTGTTTATAAAACTCATAATTACTGAATGAATGGTGTGTGGGATTCAGCGATGCATGTTGTAAACTATTCCAGTGTTTGTCAAGGTGTATGTTAACATCATCCAGTCTATCCCTGTTTACCAAGCTTCAAAACACAAGAACACGTTTTCCTTTTAGAAAACAGTTTTATTTTGAAACCTCTATTTAATTTTTGAATTCCTCCTACCTTGCAAAATGTTCCTTAAAGCACTAAGTCCTGGTGTCTGCCTTTTGTCAATAGCCTCTTGTCACCATTTCTTGTTTCACGTCTCCAGATCCTTGCTTGAGTCCATTGTTGTGTTCATGTTTTTAGCGCTTTGCTTCCAAACAGTTGAAAGGTGAAAGAGAAATACTGAAAAGTTTATAAGACATCATCAGACTTGCAAACATACACAAGCAAACTTGATTAATTCTAGCATTGTTGGGTTTAAGCATAGAGTAATTAGTAGTTGTTTCTTGACAGTAGCCATTTGCAGGATCAATCTACATTAATCTTAGACATTGTTGTCCCTTTATTATTTACAAAAATCAAATTACTGACATCTTGGCTTTGGTTTATGAATATTCAGATGAGATCTTTGCTTCGGTTTTTTATTAAGATGCATGAAAATTATAAGCCATAACTTTAATTTGTAAGAGCATCTGTGGTCAACTTAATAACCTAGTTGTCATTTCTGATATTACATTGGTAACTGTCATGCTGATATCGCTTGATGGTACCAGTCATTCCTTGAAGCTAAAGGAGTATGGCCACATCCCCTGTATTTTATTCAAACCTTAAAGAAGTTAAAATAAGGACAAATAAACTTAATAACTAATAACTTTTCATCCTCCTCTTGAAATATGAGTGGGGGTGGGGGAGAATGTATTTTTTATTTTTATCTCGCAGATATTTCCTATAACCTTATAAGATAATTTAATGTTTATAATTTGTTCTTAACTTTACAAAGATATGCAGTAAAATGTATTAAATCAATACCGACTAGAATTGGACACACAAATTCTTGCGACTAATAAAAAACATTTCAAAAGTTGTCCCGCCCCTTTTTTGTGGAATTTTGAAGGGGCAGGTGGGGATGATAATGTAGTAATTATTTTTAATTGACCTAATTTGAACATTATTTTGTGGCAAGTGTGGACTCAGGTGGTAAATGTATATTTCACAAAGATTTGTACAATACTGCCTTCAAATTACTCAATGAAAATAACAGAGGTACCATAACAATGTATAAACTTTCATCAGAAAATTTGGTTGTGGCACTTTCTGTTGATATTTTGCTAAAAAAAGATGATACTATTAGAAAACATTTAAACCCAATTTTTATGTAGAATTATTTTTTGCAACAAACTTAAGGATTAGATTCATTTTGATGGCCATTGAAAATTACAGCAAATAACTACACAAAATTGGAGCATTTGAATAAAAAATTCATATTTTCTCAAGAAACACCCACTGAGGAAATCACCTGATGAGTGATGAAAAATCCGGAATTTCATGAAATTTTAAAGACAAATTGATGGTCATTCTTGAATTGTTTTCCCTTAAAAGCAATATTGGCTGCTCCATGCGTTAAGGTTAGGAAAAAATTGCCTAAAAATGAATCAGAATGTCATTAGTTCCTTCCTGAAGCTGATGTATGACATAATTGTGATATCATTGATGCCGTATTTTAAAATTTGTTGTAATCCATTTTGGACAAACTCATTTTTAATACTTCTACCATGTAGTAAGAAAAACATTGCAAATTCCGAACTTAAAATGCCTCCCCTTTCAACATCAACTCTTTTAAAAAAATTTTTGCGTTTGGAATCAACAGAAAATAAAGAATTATATTACGTTTGGAAAAAATTTGAAAAGGACGAGGGTCGTTAAGGCCTATTTTTGGCCCAAGAATTTGGCTAAAAATGAAAATGGGCTTATATCTATTTTATATTTTTTGTTTTAAATTGTGTCTATAAAAAGAAAATCCAACAGAATGTTTGGTTTAATTAGTTCTACAATGGTCACATGACGCATAGAAAATGCTTTAAATGTGAAAATTCTAAGAAATTGATTAATTTGATGCAATATTTGATACTTTTCTGTCGATTTTAATACAGATCACACAAAAACATCACAACCAAACTTTGCACAATTAAAGATCAATCAAGTACAAATGTTTGGTTAAAATATCTTTGTGATGTTTTTGTGCGATCATATCTATTTTGAACAAAACACTTCCAAAAATTGAGTATTTTTACCGTAAATGTTAAATTCTTGTCAAATTAGTCAAGTATACCCTTTAATTTTGTCGAAACGACGAAAAGTATACAAGAAAAAGAAATTAATTATTAAAAGACGATTATTAAACAGCATTTTCACAACAACTTATTATAGTGTCACAAAGTCTAAAATTTGGGCCAAATATGGGGCTTAACGTACCTACTCCTTTGTGACTTCCGTAAAAAATGTATTTTGACATAAAATTACTAACATGTTGAAATTATGGCTAAAAATCGTATTTACTTGAATAAGTTGAATTGAAATAAATGTTATTTTTTGTTTGTTTTAATAATAAGGCGTTGTTTTTACTTTTTATTGATTATTTTATGAAATATATAATTTTTCGTTAAAAATAAATCTTTACCCGTAAAATTATTCTCATGTCAAAAAATTATTAAAATTCATATTAATATGAACAATTTTTTTTTGAATTATTTGTTGTTCTTTGAATTATTTGTGTTTATTGTTATTGATTATTTCCAGATCTACGTGACTTTTCACAATTTTTTTTTAATTTTAGGCCCCAAAATAATTCTAAAATAAAGCCCATTTTATAGGAATATCAACTACATCAAGTGGCTGTTTGCACGCACTAGCGCGAGACCGGGAGTACACATTGTCAACGATGCTTAATAATTAAGTAATTAATCTAGGATTAGATTACACGCAAAAAATAGTTGAGGCGCACCTCAATGGATATTTAAAATTAAATCTTCTTATGTGAAACTGAAAGTTCGATCAAAAGAAGTGCGCCCAGTTTTTTTTAAATTTTTAAATAACTTTATTTAGGTCAAATTTAAGCCCTCCCGCCCGAAACGAGGATGGCCGACCCTCAAAATTAAATCTCTGCAGAGAAATTCCGGGGCAGATAATAGTATGTTAAACGTAATTTGATAGCAAAAAACATAAAGCGTTAACTGTGGAATAATTCTTTCTTTTGATTTAAAATAAATACTAAGGCAGAAACGCTCAAATAATCTTATAGAGCTCGAAAATCACACTCCACAAAAGCCTGACAAAGAGAATAGTCAAAAGAGACAAGACAAACAAAGAACAATCTAAAAAAAGGAGCAAAGGTTTGGAATCCACCAACTCCTGTACAAAACACAAGTGAGATCAGGTGCTTATGAAGGATAAGCATTATCTGTCTTGTGTGCATCACACGTCCTGGAATCCTTAAACTTTAATCCGGGTTATCGTCAAACCGACAAGAGGTCATCTTATTTTTGTGGTAACAGGTCCATAACTGCTATTATATGGATCAACCAATTCGTGATGGGAACCATGAAATTTTAGGAGGGACGACTTCAACCTTGATTGGATGTATCCTTGTTCTAGTTATTTCTGCAACAACAGCAATGCTCTCTTCAGAAAATCCTGATACTTGGAACAGACACGAGAGCATGCGAAACCTAAACCCCAGGCAGCGAAAGCATTAATATTGCCACATAAATATGGGAAGTAAAACTGCAAGATTTATACGCTGCAGACTGCCTGCTAAAAGAAATTCGAAGATACTAAAGGGGCAGAAAGAAATCGTTAAGTCGGAAGACAGACAAGACCATGGCCATCAAAATGAAACGAAAGACAAACAGAGGAAACACAACACTACACTTCATGTAGAAATTTTAAGTATTAGTAATATTCCATTATTTTTCCTTTTTTGGCTTAAGAACTAATTTTATTTAATATGATTTATTCATTTTAAATATTATACTTTTTTCATTTGTTCTGGAATTCTTCATTTATTATTCAGCATATACAGTTTGGGCATATAGGCACATGCCACTGTAATAAAAAATTTACTTACTAATAGGCATACTTACTGTTAAAAATATGGGAAGACATAGTGTCATTGTGTCTTATTTCGGACGTTACATACTTTCTTGTATTGGATTCATTTCTTTTTGTAAAACAACTTTTTGCTGCAAACATTCCATCCTTAAATGGTAAAATAATCTTAAACTGTAACTGCAACTTTCAATGTTTAATCATGTCTTTTATCAAACTTTAAAATTTGTTTCTTTAGAATTTTTCAAAATGTCGATTTTTTCATCTTAACGTGTTTTGTTATGATATAAATATTGTTACCAGCCAAACATTATTCATACTTCAGAACGACAAAATTGCTGTCTTTTAAGATTAGTTCTTTATTTAATTATATACCCATTGTATTAAACTACTTCTTTTAATAATTGTTTAAATATATTCTTTTCATCTTTTGTCTGTGGTTTTTTTTTCAAACAATAAACAACAGGCCACAAGGTAATAACCTTGCACTTGCACATTTACAATGGATTTCAGTTGATAATCAGTCTTTAATCAGCAAGCCTCGATCTAGCCGCGAGATTTGGGCGTCAATTATCCTTCAAATTGCAGATTTTGAGAGCCAATCACATTCTGCTTCTATGTATTAACGCTAGGACAACCATTCGCAAATACAGTCATTTTTCTTAGAAGCAAAGATTTACAACGTAAAATCAAATGAATTGAATTTCTTTTCTCACATTTTGTTCAACAGGTTTATAGATTTTTTCATATTATGATTATTATCATGTGCAATTTTTGGATAATGATAATTGTGTGTGTTATAAAATAAGAAAGTGGATTAAGATAAAGATTTAAACTTTTTTCCGAATCCTATCTTTTGTATTTGTATATTATGCATTATGGGCCTTTTTCTGAATAAACATGTTTCAATGTAGTGTTGTATAATGTAATTTTGTTGTGTTTTCTGAATTAATATGTTTGAGTGTAGTGCTGTGCGTTCTATATTTGTCTTTCATTTCATTTTGTTGGTTATGGTCTTGTCTGTCTGCCGACTTAACGATTTCTGTCTGCCCCTTTATCTTCGAATTCCTTTTGAACTAAATACAAACATTATCAGACATTATGAGAACTCAGGCGTGATATGGCTATGTATAAACGTCTAGAAGATGTACAAAGACGCATAATAAAAAATAAAATACAAATACAATAAAATTAACAACTATAAATATTTCGAAACATATTCTCTTAACGGTAGCAACGGCCTGGTTAAAATGGCGATCGGTTTTTTTTTCGTCCGACAGGTAAACATTTTTGTCGTTTTTGTCGTACAAGATGTGTCGTTTATGGTAAGCGAAACGATATTACAAGAGCTGGTCAACGGTTTTTCGAAATGTTAAGTTATTATTTTATTGTATTTGTATATTTACACAAACGAGTCAACAGGCACAGCAGCGATATAAAAGATAATCCCTTCGTAACAGTTAGCCAACAAATGGTTTCTTGTGATCACTCATCTTGTAACTTAGACAAAATGCAGATCACCATCAAAGGGCATAATAACAACTGGAACGACAAACAAGGAGAGGCCAGCAAGAAACATATTGGATTAAGGAAATAACAACACTATTTGTCTATTATATAAAATGGAATATATAAAAAATACTAATAAATGTTTCAAATAAGTATAATTTTAATAGTCGTTCTGAGAGCGTTTTTCATTTTATTTCTTGGGTTCAGTCGGCCTGGTGTATATATTTCTTTTCTCTAAACATATATATTTTAACTTTATCGATCAATTTCGGGATTTTTATAAATTAGCTTTAGATAATATTTACTTGATTTAAACTAACGTCGCACATGTAAACATATATTCAGTATCACTTCTTATTAAGTCCTCGAAGTGAACACATCGGACATTGATCAAGAATATTAGTTCATTTTGAGTGACTCGCCGTCTTCACTTACTTAACATTTCATTATCATTACTTATTTATCCTTTTCATTAAACCTATTTTAGGTGATAGCCTCACTCGCATTTCTATGTTGTGGTGCTAGTCTTTAGACATATATGGACAATCAAATCAAATAGTAATAGTTATATTGGCGCCGTTCTCCTCTTCTGATCCGAGGTTCATGTTATTGAATTTTAAATAAATAGGAACTAATGGGAAATACAGTTGATGTCATATTTCCTATTTAAGTATTTGTAAATGTTAATGTTTCCTTGTAGCTCAAAAACTGGTTATGATAAAAGAGAATAAATGTTGGAAAATCTATCAAAACCGTTGTTTCAAGCATGGATTTATTTAAATATGCTGCCAATGATGCAGTGTATAGTTTGCAAGTAAGTAGGTTTTCTCTTGTTTGCATTTAACTGCACTAACAAGAACACAAAGATAGTTGACAGATTAAAAACTAGTATTTTTTCAAATATCTATTGAGGTAGGACTAAAATCTTTGTTTTTACACATTGTGCCTTCTTATATTAGCATTAATATTTTTGACAAAACATTGTTTGGAAAGGCAATGTCTACACTTTTTGAATGATACTCAACGTGTCGACTTAAGGTGTTTAGGCATATCTGAAATTTTGTAAAAGCAAACAATGGCTAAAAATTGTACAAGGCAACAATATCCCACAGGTCTCTAAAAAGACCCCTTAATTACTAACGAGTTCCAACATTTTTTAAAATATTGACTTGTTTTGTTCGTCAATAAGATCATTGTGGTCCCTTGAAGATGTGCGAGGGAGGCAAAGTTTTTTATAATTTAGTCAGTAGAGTACACAATCAAAAGTTCAAATTTCTTTAATGACAAAATTTAGAAAAGTAGTTTAACTACACCGGCAAAAATGCCACGCATGTGACACATGCGTGACACAAGTGTTTCACATGCGTGTGACACGCATGTGAATGAGACGAAAAATGCCAAACATTTGACACACATGTGGTAACACACATGTTTCACATGTGTGTCACGCATGTGACGCATGCGTGTAAATTTACGCATGTTTCATATGTTTTTAAGTTGGAATATAAATTGGTTAAAAACAAGGTATTTGGGTGATACAGTCCACACATGTGAAATGACACGCGTGTGAAACATATGTGCAGACAAGCATGTGACACATGTGTGGGAAATCAGATATATGACACATCCGTGCTGCGCATGTACAACAATGTATCACATGCGTGATTTCACACACATGTGTCACATGCGTGGCATTTTTACATTAGTAGGTCTATCTTTTCTGCAATGTGTAGCAATATTCAAGATTTTATTTTTTGTTTGTTTTGTCGCAAAAAACTCCCAATTTCCTATGATTGAATAAATTCTTTAAGAGCTAAATTTCCTCTATCTATCCATTAATCACATTGCCTCAAATATCACAGTTATATGTTTTACACTATAAATATTACTGTCAGAAACAATAGCAAAGACCGAGATACTAATTTATGTGAACATAATTCTCAATGTGAAGAACAAATTTATGTACATCTGTTGTTATTTCTTTTCTGAAATTTATAAATTAAAAAGAAATGGGTTGCTTTCTATCCGTGAGGATTTCATACCTTTCATTTTAAAATTCGTTGTTTGTCTATTCCCATTTCTGCAGGGGCAGTAAAATGTTACCATTTTTTTAGATAGTCTTTAATGTTTTAGACCATTGTGTACTTGGAAAAGGTAAATCCAAAAATGAAAACAAATGCATTTTTTAAAATTGTAAATAAGGAATGATTTATTATTGCCCTTTTCTATGGAATTCGTTACAAATTGGCAATGAGAGCTTTTGTCTTCATTTGACGTTCATTGCCCATCCGTCGTCCGTAACATTTTACATTTTCATAATCTCTGAAACCTTTAGTCCGAAAGAACCAAACTTTTCAAAAAGCATCTAATGAAGGTTCTTTACAATATGTACTCCGATTGGATAAAATACCTGGCCGCCATAGAGGATTGTTTGTTCGGGTTGGCTGATTCATAAAAAATCTTTTTGAAACAGCTTGCCTAAATGGAACAAAATTTTGCAAGAAGCATCTATGCAAGTTAAGGTTCTTTAAAAAGTTTGCCCATTTTGTCACGATCGAAAAAAGCATATCCATCACAATTCTTGTTTCCGATTGGCTGCCGTGAAAGGGAAGGAAAGACACCATTTAAGTCTGTAAAATGGACATCCCATAACGGACAACAAGATCATGGTGTCGACATTCAAATATCTAGAGCATCATATCTCTGTTTAAGTAGTTTTTTGTCACCAGAATAGTACTATTAAGAAAATCAATGTACGAACAAGCACTTATAATGTAAAAGCTGAAAAAACTTACACGATATATGCCAAGGTTGTTGAGATATTTTTTCTTATAAATGTGAATTTTACAACTGGTAATGTGTCGTCACATTTGTCTTAGTTTCCGTATTAACTTCGAGGCAGATTTAGGAATATCAAAAGTGTCCTTGATTTGATTTTATTAGATAAGATTAGAAGACAGACATCACCACCGAATCGTCCATTGTTAAGCCAAATAACATCATCTATCTAGCGGAAGCAAAAATAAAAAAAAATGGAGGGCTTTCTAGCTTGTTTTGCAATTACCCTGGGCGAAAATCTGCCTCAATAAAATGAAGAAGCAGGTCGACAAGAAGACTGGCACAGTAATTTCCAATGAATATCTTAAACTGGAAAATTAGTCTACCAAGCAACCTGGAAAATACGTTGTCAATGTAACGTCTAACATTTTATTAATGTCTTCCTTGGAATATTTATTCTAGATTTTGTGACGCAACGGGAAAATATGTCTTGTTTCTATGGATGACAATATATTTTTTTTATTATCCTCTGTTCTTTTTTAGAAAACAACTTCGTTTTAGATCTATCATTCATGGTTTCATTCGAAACTGTCTATCTATTTTTTATTTTGTTAACATGATCCTTTAAATTTACTTGTGCATGTTGTGATTGTAAAAGAGGTGTAATTTTTTGTTATCAGAAATTTAAGGTGGACCACACATCGGGACGAAGATTAAAATTTGCATTAAAAGAAATCAATTCTAACAGTTCCAAAATGTAGTTTGAAACACAGCCACCTTGACATTGGAATCCCTAGTTTCTACTAAATAGTTCCTACTAAATAATTGTGGAAATCGAAAAAGTATGAATGATTTCAGGAATCTTCTCCATTAATTAGCATATCAAACTTTAAGAATGAATGAGTAGAGATTTTTGTAGTCCTTAAAATGTAATTTTGTCTTCCAGACATAACAGAGACACGTTCTGCTGCACCAATTATGAACCAATTGAGAACAGCAACCCATTGCAGTGTAAAGGTAACTAGTATTTTAATCTGATCTACATATAAAGCTGTAAAAATAATTTTATTTTGCTTTTTTAATAAAAACTCAAATAGAATAAACTAACAGTAACGTGTACCTTGATTTTTACTTCTCTTTTAACAATTTTTGATTTCCTTAAAAAAATTTTAGTGTAATATTATAATTTTATTTCAATGACAATATACATTTTTAGCATGTGCTCCAGGAAAGACTTCAATGGAAGGCCACCCTTGCAGACCATGTAAAGATAAAAGATATGGCGTGAAGTGTTTAGGGAGATGTGAATGTAGTGATAATCAA
>JAULBM010000007.1:1392783-1417106 GCA_032357055.1 Geukensia granosissima
TTTGTATGCATTAACATTCCCCTTGTGGGACCATTATGGAACAATAAAATATTCTATTCTATTCTATTCTATTCTATGGAAAATGTTTTTCATTGAAAATGAACTTTGCTGTTGTTCTGAACCAACAAAATACACAGAAATTTGCATTTATTGAAAATCTTGCTGAAATAAATAGATAATTTGATTTCTATCTGTGGAAAGGTTTTATGTCAATAAGGTTTATTAATTCCTGACCTAAAGTCAAGGAGGATTTTCTAGTTATGAAGAATAAGGCAATTTGTTCCTGATGATTTGCAAGTCATGACATGGTTATTGAAACTTCATTACAGATGATTTGTTTTAAAACCTCATTACAGAATGCTGACCACAGTTGTAAGAGCTATCCCAGACAAGAACACAACTGCTTAAGAGGCTTAGAACTTGAGAAAGAGTTATTGAAAACAACACCTGCATTTCACTAATGGCACAACTTACCATGATAATTAGGGAGGATTTTATTAATGAGCTGAGTCAATGAACTAATTACCAAAACACTTGTATAACTAATGCCATACTGATCTTGCCCTATCATCAAACAGGTTTTCTACAAATAATGCGCAACAGATATGTCAGATCAGATCCTATCTTTTTGGCTTGTTGTACATCTTATGTTGTTTTTTATTAAGAAAACATCAGGAAAAAACACCAATAAATTTTAAGATCAAAGTTTGCACAAAGATGTTTTTCATTCCAGTATTTAATGCACATTCTGATGAAGTATCATTAATGATTTGTTGACACCATGTATATTCTTAACCTCATTCTACCTACGTCACTTCTATAACTTGACCGTATTTCAACTTCTTACTTAAAAAATACCGCAGGAATAAATTTACTCATCTTTAATTTTTTAGTATTTTTTAATATGGATCTTTAAAATTTTATGACTTTTCACTTTAATTCTCAGGTTGTTGAGATGTTTTTACCAATAAAACAGGGTAATGTTCATACAGAAAAGTGCACTAACAATTAAACAGGGTAATGATCATACAGAAAAGTGCACTAACAATTAAACAGGGTAATGATCATACAGAAAAGTGCACTCATACTTTCTTTTTCACTTCACCTTTACCATCATTTCTGATCATAAAATACAAATGTGCCGAGACATCAATAAGCACCAACTTGTAAGTAGGTTGACTTCCAGCACTTTTCTTTTTAAATGGCTTTTCTTTTCCTTCAGGTATGTTCAGAGGAAAGAATTGTCCATTAAAAGGAATTCAAAGATACCAAAGGGGCAGACAGAAATTGTTTAGTAAGAAAGAAACAAGACCATGGCCAAAAAATTTTCACGAAAACCATAGTTCACTCAACACTTCACTGAAAACTAAAGGAGGAGTAAAAAAAACTCTACAAAAGCTAGGGTGGTGAGTTCAGGTGCTCTGGCAGGGCTCCACTAGAAGCATCTGTCCCGTAACTCCATGGACAAAGTCATGTTTAGCCACAATTGATGTAAGTCACAACCAGTATAGGAACGAATCTGAAGTCATGATAGTGGAAAGATATTCATTGTCATTTGTGAAATGAAATCTGATATGCAATTTTCTTATTTTTGAAGACATCACAGACAATACCTTACCTTGTTACTGCAAATAGTTGACATAAAAATAAGAATGCTGTAAATATAAGCTTTAGTACAGCAAGATCGAGAATACAGAATTTAACACCATAAAGAAAGCAAGGAGAGAAAATCGTGTACAAAAGATTTTTAATCTAGCACTTTCAGTGTTGTTTCAGATTCTTTTTACCACAATTCTATATCACTGAAATCACAAAATACATAATGAAAACCAATTTGTCACGGAAACTACTGATAGCATGTCCCAAATTGCACGTTTTTGTCACCTAGGGGGATAGTCAGAACCAGAAAAGCCTATGTTTCCTTTTTCAAAGGATGAGATCAATTTCCACCTTAAAATCATAAGTTAAACTTGATGGAAAATTATTATAGGAATGTATGTCAGGGATTTCTTGGTCCTGCACACAAGACATTTGGCAAGAAAAACTAACAGTATAATGAACCACAAAGACAAAATTACTGACATTTGCCAATTTAGGTAAGGGAAATAATAAATTTTCTTCTATTGTATTGATAGATTTCTCAACAAAGAGCTAACTGACATTAAATGCATGTAAATTACATCATAAGATGGATGGAATGATTTCATGAATGCACATGTGTATTCAGAAATATTTACCTACTGACATTGCTATGGTAATGTGTGTATTGCAGTACTATTGTTATATAATGAACAATACACAATGCCACAAATTTCCATGAAATGGTGTACAAATTAGTATATAATATATATTGCATAATATTCAGAATATTTATGACACACATTTTAATTTCTTGGCCACCAGAGCAATGTCTAACTTCAACAAAAGCTAAAAATTTAATGTTGTATCCCACCTCTTTGTCCATTTAGCTTGAGATGATGGCAACAAACTTCTGGAGCTTACCTATCCCATAACCAGACATTATTTTTCTTTTCTTGATCACTTAAAACTCCCCATATTTAGTACCTGTACTAAGTCAGAGTTAATCCAGTCCCAATACTACTCTCTTGGACTTGTCTATAGTTTCTATTTTGATGTGATGGTTATTTTTGCACTAGGCAGCCATGGTGTTTCTTGCTTTTAGACAACTCTAGTTATCTGTTTCATTAACAGTTTGAACATTGTGTCTGGATTAAAACCTATTGGAATTGTATTTCTGCTGTCAAGTACCAATATGTTCCATATCAAGAAACAAAATAAAGTAAAAATTTCCCACAAACCTTTTAATTCTCTTGCCGAATACTCTACACTCTGTACATGGTCACAATCTTCCTTATAACACACTCTTTTCTGACGCTGAGGGCCACATGGTTTGCCGCCATGAGCAGGTGATTCTATGACGTGACGCTTTCTTTTCTGGACACCTTTACCACATTCATAATTGGTGTTGCATTCTGACCACTCAGTCCATTCACTTAGTAAACAATCTTGACCTGAAATAGATAAAAAATAATGTTAATGGGCATCCTTAATTTACAATGTAGCCTGAACCTAGCTCATGATGTTTTTTTAACATTATTACTACCTCTCCAGAACTTAAACCACTCCAAAAAAATTTCTTAATGAGATGGAAAAAAAGAAATTTGCCCAGGTGCTTTTAAAACTAAACAATTCTTTGAATTTGGTCTTTCCAACTAGTATCACTGTTTTCACTTTTTCCAAACTGCAAAGAATAAGAATATTTATTCTTCCAATCAAGGGCCCAAGAAAAGGCAAAATGACATGCTAATGCATGCTTCTGAAACACCTACAACTTGCTTTTGAAACAGCATGCAGAACTTGTCAAATTATACTAAAGTCTATATCAAGTATTAGCAGCTCAGCAATAAGTACCATATGTAAAAACAGGCAATGTGTGGTCAAATTAAATGCAGGTTATATCTGTGCAATCTAATTTTGATGAATTAAAACTTCCACTTGTAACTATATTTTTGGAGTATTACCTGAACTTGCAATGTAATACCAGAATAAAGTTTCCACCTTCAGTTGCTGTGAGGTAAAAATTATGCTGAGCAGACCTTTTGTTGGTTTTTTTCAAAAAGTTAAATAGAAAATCATAGCCTTGTGATATTCTATTTTTTTTAAGTGGTATGTATTTAACTATAGTTTATCGCTGTGTCCCACCACCGTGATTCTGGATTTGCCACTGTGAATGGTTATTTGTTTGTTGTTTGGTTGGTTTTTAACACCACTTTATTCAAATTTCAGTTGCACTGTGGAGCTAAGTTTTTTGGTTGATAAATATGATAAAATTGGAGTACCTGGAGAGAACCACTTATCTTGGGCAGGTTACTGACAACCTAATATCATGTGGGTTATGAGTGGAGTACACCCTTTTGATATGTTACAAGGACAGGCAAACCTGCATATTATAGGTGATAGGGTTCATATTAATAGTGGTAAATAGTGCTTTTATTGCTATGTTTAACCGTGAAGTCATTTGGTTGACTTTGGAAGCACTTATATTACAGAAGGACCAAGCCACCCCTGCTGTCTAGATAAACGTAACTAGCTGTATCTACATAAAGTATGTACTCTAAAATGTCCTTAAATCTCTTCTCCATGGACCACCCTCATATTTAACCAATATTTACTCCTAATAATTAAAGGGGATTAAAAGTCAACACCCCAATGTTTGCAGACAACTTCAGTTATAAATTGTTGTGTAACGAAGATAAGATTAATGAATTCTGACAGGTACATCTGATTACAGGTGAGAATTTGACAGGTAAAATCATATTAACATGTAATACCTGTATCTAGTTAGCAAGACATGTCTGGTAAACAAATTAGATGTTATAATGATCTGATGTTATATATTTTTTACTGGTACACCACAAAACATATCTTCCTATAATTTTTAGACCTTAAGTCTGACCCATAAGGGAAATTATTCTATCCTATACAGAAGTCTGCAGTTGAATATTGATTGATTGAATGGTGCTTCAGGACAAAAGCTTATTGAGTGATGATGACTAAACTAGACTGACTTCATTTTTTCATATGATTTTTCATCTGCTTGCTCATGATTTCAACCAACAGTCCACAAAAAGACATGCCACTCTATCCAGACATATAATTCTGACTCTGGGCCGACCAGTCTTTGCTCTTTCTCCCAAACACTGTGTACTAGGTCAGTAACTTAGTGGAGAAGCAGCAAATACCAAATTTAATGTCTTCGCTTTGACTCAGCAGTGATCACACCCGCAAACCTTCTGCACTTGATGCCAGAAGGCTCCAACCAAGGCGCTCATCTTCACTTTAAAAGTTGATGTTTAGATTTTTCATATTTCAAGCGCAAACATTTCAAATGGTAAATGCAATTTATCTACATGTAATGAATAAAGGCTGCAAATAAAAACTGTCATGTTTTTGCCTTAATGAACAAATCAATTTGATTAATATTGCAAATATAAAATCTTGACTGTTTTTTTAATTGTCTACCTTTTATTAAACACGTTTAACTTGGAAACCAAGATATATAATTTATCTGTTGTTAATGAGCACAAGTTCAGAGAAAGTTAGCATGTAATGAAATTTACATTGTGATTTCAGAGAAGGATGAAAAACAGCATAGTGCTACTGTTATTTGCACTTTTAATCAAACAAATGTTATTTTCTATTCTTTGGTCCAGTTCCAATTAAAAAATCTGTCTACATTCCAGACACAACAAGAGACCAAAAATTTCCTTGATAGATGATAGCCAAATATTTAATAATGCCAAGCACCTGTTCATGATCATTTCCAATATACATTTGTATAAACTGATTAAAATTTTCAAATATGATTGGATTTCAAAGTTTACAGGCAAAGAAATCTTCAACTGTAAGATGACCCATTAACCACATACAAAGATTTGAGGGAATCTAACTTCTCAAATTTCTCATACAATATTTCATAAACTTTTTATCAATTGGTTCATTGTAAGAATTATTAGCTGTTAAAATTTGATGGGTTTTGGTTAATGTTTTGTGGTTATAGGTTAGACCACATCAATGTTATGAATCACACCATCTCAAGAATTCGAAGTGCATTTTCTTACTAGTTTAAGGACATTTTTCTCCATAGAAAACACGACCTTATAAAACTGAGATTACTGTTTAACAGGATATTTCTGTAAAACCGCAGAAATAATTACTATATTAGAGTATTATTTCTGTCACTCAAATCTTTCTATATAGGTCACTGCCTAGAGAATAGGCCCCCCAAGGGAAATGGGGACATATCTATGAAAGTACTTAGCCAAGTCTCATTATTTATTGTTAGTTCTTCATAAAAGTGATAGTTTTGTGGGTTAATTTTGTTTTTTTTATCACTATTCATCAGTTTAAGTTAAAAACTCAAGCATAAATTAGAAAACATTGTACATGTATAGTGAAAGATGCCCCCCAAAACATGCCCAAAATGTCCTCATATTTGTACATGTATGTAATATAACTGTTTTCCCCTTTATCAAGCTGATCTACAATGTAATAATCTTATTATGTCATTTACAATACTATCATAGTAACATTTATCAGATATTATTTGTTTTCACTAGGATGATAAAGTATTGTTCCTACAGAGACACTATGGTTTCAAGCTATGGGCAAATTTTTGGGATAATACGGTATTAGTTCATTGTTTCTCTGTTAGCATGAATGCATTTGTGTGCACTGTTGATTTAGTTAAAATTACTCAAGATTACATTGTTGGTAAATATATCTACTTTAAAATGTTAAAATGTCAAAAAGTGCACATTCAAAAGCTATTAAAAGTTTCTAAACAATGATCCAACATTGCAATTTATTAAATGTCTGTAAATACCAATAACACTGCTGACACTATCAAACAAATCAAATATACATCTGCTTAAACTATTTCAAAATTTGATTTTTTATTGTTACATAATAAATTTGACACAAATTATATTTCATTTGCCTTGTATTTCTTCAACTCAGCAGAAATAGAAAAATCTCCGATAATTTTTGTTGAACTTGCAGGTGGCAGAAAGATTTATCAAATTTAAAAATGACATTTACCTGTAACCTTTAATAGACTGACATAATTTAAACCTTCACACTAAATATCAATATTACTTTAAAACTCATGTTGAGACGTTCATTCATAAAAAAGATCTATACTGCACTGTTTTTCACCCAGTAAACCCATGTCTATCGCTTTTGAACTATCGCTTAAACTGCTTTGATTTCAAATATTGTATGACAGCTATTGTAAAATATGTACAAAACAAATGTTCTAAATTATAATACTGGCAAATCTTTGACTTTGAACAAATATGATCTTCAATTCAAAACACTTGAATCAGGAAAAAAACTAAATCTTTTATTTACTGAATGCAATTGTATATATCATAAAGTTAAAATGAATTGGTTTAATGTATACACAATATACTACGATAAAATTTTATTTAATCTTCAAATTTATTTTCTGTTCATTATAAAATTGACAGCCACAAGCATGATTACTATGAATTATCTCCCTTTTCAATGCCCTCACTTAAAATTACACTGATTTTATGTCATAATGGGAAAAGACAAATCTGGCAAATATATGGACAATTCATATCACATAGCCAGTGGGGTTCAAGGGCTTTTGACCCCCCCCCCCCCCCCACCCTGAAAACCAATGGGCACTGCCTTAAAATAACAAACAATTCAGATTGAAGTGAAACCACTTAAGTTTAAAATCATGACTTTCTGCAATGCAAAAACAGTGCCAGGAAATGGAAAGATTGCAGGATTATGCATCAAGCAACACAGCCCCCAGCCTGAAGATCGCTTTACCTTGTGCTTGACCCCCACCCCCCTGAAAATTTCTGACTATTGGAATGCAATTCACCCCAATGTCCAACAATTCGTTATTGCTGTGCAAATCTGAGAAAGCCAAGTGTACAATATCTATGGGAGAGATAGCAAGATGTTTTCTTTGATAAATCAAGGTAAAATTTCATGTTATCTGCCAGAAACATAAAAATATGCACCATAAATCATGTATCAATGATTAACTTGAGGGAATTAAATATAAGTGCATGTGCTATCTATATTTCTTTGTGTATATATAAATTTAACATCTCATAAAAATATGACTTGAAGAAATGTGTCCCACCACAAATAAACTAAAAGTTTTTATGCATAGTGAAATAATTCATGATTAATAATGCTTGAAATAGTTTAAGTCTTTCATCTTCAAATGCACTTAAGTTCTTCCTTTTTCCATTAAATTTCAAGACATTTATTCAAATGTATTTTTCCTCTATTGAAGCTGCTCTGAATGGGAAAATATTTTGTAAACAAAAACATAGTCTACTGGTATAGTGGGTGGGTGTGTCAGACACTGTGTCTATAAATGGATTGACAAAAGTGAGTAGACACTTACAACAGGTGGTCTTCTAGTACAGGTTAAGTTCACAGCAAGAAAGCTTGCAATGCAAAAAAATCTTTAGATACAGGGATTTCATTAGAAAGTGGTACCCTGTGATTAATTTTACCCATCTATTATGATGAGGCTTCAAAGTGCAATACATGAGGCCTACCTTAAAAATATGTTTGTTTGCTGTTTCTGACTGTACTTTTCAGAGTGTAGGGTCGGTAGGAAGGAAAAATATTTTATTTTATCAAAAGTGATGAAGACCACACTGGCAAAATGATACCGGCAGTAACTGGAATATCTGGATCATAAAAAAAATATTTTTAAGATAAGGACAATAAAATTTTGACAGTCGGGTCGATTTTTCAGGGTCGGTCGGTAAACAGCAAACAAACACTATTTTACTTTAGGCCTGATGTTTATAGAGTTCTTTTGAATCGCTAATGAAACCAAGAAAATAAAAATCGCGAGTCAAAAGACAGACAAGACCATGTCTAAACAAAGAGCTTAAGTTCATCAGCATTGTAGCACCATAGATCATGCCTTAACAAATGATGATCAAGATAGTGGGTTCGTGTTTTCATAGTCTCTTAGACTACTTTTTTTTTCTCTCAGGAAAATTGGATTACAATCTAGAAATCTGTAAAGGCCTTAAAAGTAATATTTAGAAAGCAGCACACTGACAAATGTTATTATGCCATTAACATGATGGTCAATAAACTTTTGTATTTTAAAATGTAGTATGACACAGGAAACAGTTTTCAGTCATAAAAAAGTACTTATTTGGCAGCTTGGAGGTCTCGTATAAAGTGGCTATTTATTAACATTTTCACACAAAAATCGCCTTAAGCTTATTTAATACTAATATAAAAATTCAATCTCAATATATTTAAAATCTTATTCACAAAAAGATGTTTAAGATGTCATTTGATTCTTTTGAGTCTCTGGTAAAATTATATGCTGTCCAAGAGCCGTCATTGATGGGAGAAAAATTTTAATTTCTTATACAATTTTAAGGAACACTAATCCCCAGCACAATGAACTTTCATATGACAAAACGTCTAACATTTAAAATTTATTGCATTTTAATTCTTCTAACAGAGGGTTACTAACTTGACACCGTCCCAGTCATTCAGTGGTGGCATTAAAACCCAAACTTTAATCTGACTTAACCGTTAATTTTCTTTTTGCCGGGTCCCAGACCTAATCGCCAATTCACATCAAGGTGAATATATCAAAGCAAGCCACAATTATGTTTTTTAAAAATCAGGAATGGTACTTATTAGGAAAATTGCAAGACCGACAATTATTTCTGAAAAACGGTACTTAATCACAAGTTTCCCTAAAATTTTTACTGTAATTATTTGAAATATTTACATGGATGATATACTTATTCGCCATGCTTCCACCTAAATATTTTTACAGTGCAGTTGTACTCTAAGCAAATAAAATGGTCTTCTCAGTATTCACCAAGGTTGAAAACTTCCCCAACAAACTCCAACCATTCCTAAAGTCAAGGTTAGTATTAGTGACACCCAATAAGTAATTTGTCAGGCTTCCTTCAACTAAAGCATTTATTGGTCAGAGTAGGGCATTTGTAGATGAAATTGCAAATAATTTAAAACAATTATTGGACTGAGATGGTGGCAGAAATTTGACATAATCTTTGTAACAAAACTTTTTATCTTATAGCAATTCAATTGAAATCACTAAATTTAAACAAGATAAAATTAATCCCAACATCACCAAAAATTGTCAAAATATTATGGGTGCCATTGTGTTTCTGAGCCTGGATACGATTAGAGACTATTTGCTAAGCACACTGCCCGGCTGTTAAGTATGCCAGGCTGTTATCAGGACATGGTATATGATTAATTTACTACTGTTTGTAGTTGTCTTTAGCCATGAGTCTTTATTATTAATGTAAACATTTATGGAGATCGAAATATTTACCAAAACCACCGTTATCATACCAAAAAGATAGAAAAGATAACCTTGGTCGTCAGTTATCAGAGGGTAAACATCAAAGTGTCTGTAGTATTAAAGAAGCTCTGTTAGACACAATATCTAAGTGTTACTCTTGTCTTTTTATCTTGATACCATTTTATACCTGTTCATCTTAGATTGCCCACCTTTGACATTTGTCTGCTCTAGTGCATCATAGTGTTTTTAGGCCGGTATACTGATTACTGTGCAGAAATACAAAATCACATTCAAAAGATTAAGTATACCACTTTCTTCACAATTGGGTCCAGAAAATTGAAAACATCCAGGTTGCCTGTTTTAGTAATTTTTTATCATATCTTTTCCTTTGGCCTTACAGATTGTCAATGATCAAGGGTAAATCCAGGGGGCATGAATTCTGAATTTTTTTTAGGGTTGGGGATTTTTGGGTTATACTGCCCTCCCCCCATTCCACTTTTTTCCAAAATGTGGTTATTAACTACACTAAGAGGGGTCAACATTTTAAAAATTTTCTGTTTACTTCCAGAAAAAGCCACGGTACTATACTAGATCAGCTTCTTAGAAAAATCCAGTGGGACTGCTTCTAAAAGTCTAAAAGTTTGGTCTATAACTGATGACCAGGTATTTATTGATTTTGAAATGAAGGACTTTGCATTAAAACCTAGGATACTTTTCCTATCTGATTGACTGTCAACAACCATAACAGCAAACAAACAAAGAAATCTTAGGGCAAATAGGTACGAGTCTTCTAAGCCTTATAATGGATCAAAATTTTTAAACATACTCATAACTGTAAGTTTACTAAAGCTTGCTTAATCCAATCTTTGGTCATATATGTTAATAATTTGATTTAAATGGATTATTAAATGAGCCATGAGGTCTAAATATCATAACTTAAGCTTTGAATATGACCAAACATAGCGTAACCTTCACATAAACAGGTGTCCGAAGTAACGGGAGTTCTTAAGTCAGACTTTAATCTCATTAAGTCATTCAATAAGGGTATGAAGGTATTTGAATAAATGTTTAAAAGATAATAAATTAAGTCTCTTAATAAGTTTACACATGATCCCTTTCCTGTTACCATGGTTACTATATATTTACTATATTCTGGATCCAACTGAAGCCAAAATTGGAACTATAAAGCTAGAAGTCACTAAATTGCCCATGGCTTTAAACATCTGCTATGCAATTTTAGGAATAAGAACTTGCATGACTGGCTTTTGAATTACACAAAGAGATGTTTTTGCCTATGGTATATTTCCAAATATACATATTTTTAAAGTCTTCATACCAGTAGTCCATATTTATGACCATTACTGAAGACGGCAACTGAAACTGTAGTTGTAGCTACATGTATTACTGGTCATTGACTGAAACAAATATTTAAATGGTGTCTCATTTTTTTTAGACACCTGTTAAAGAGTTTAGATTGAGGAGTTTATTGAGGTGGACTTGGGGTGATGGGAGACCACAACAAAATTAAAGTTCTGATGTAGAAATCATTCACCAATTTCTGATAATTTTTTCATCTGCTAACTCTGAGTTTTTCCTTGAGGTGGATTTGGGGTTGAGGGGAGGCCATAAAAATGATAATTCTTATGTTGAAATCATACACTAATTTCTGATAACTTTAATAACCGACCACCATACAAAAACATCCCTGCCATGAATCATAAACAAATTATCTGTTACTATGCTTGAGAAAACAAAATTCCCATCAATTTAGAAACAACTGACCAAAATGGTCAATATGTCCATTAAAATCAGAAGGGGTACAACCACAAGCTGTGATTCAATTATCAACAAATTATTTTAATGAAGGTTTTTATTTCTCCACTTTAAAATCAACACAGCTGTAGTTCATAAAATTTCATTAATATTCCATTATAAATTTTCCTCCCAGTCTTAATAATTTGACCTTAAGAGGTCTATGTCCACTCTTTCCATGCCAGTGATCCAGTGTCCGACACAAAGCAAAAATCTTCCGCTTGTCTGATTCTGTACTACTTTTACTGATGATGAGATTTAATGTCTTGGTCACACTTAATGTGTTTGTGATGGGCAGTGGACAATGAAAACTATTTAATCTTGGATCTTATCCCAAGTGTGACATGATTCTTTAGGCTACAATCCTTTGGTCAAATGGTCAAAATATCACCCTGAACTTGTCTAAAATCTCTGGCATAGGTAACAATAACCACAAAATTTACAAAGATATTGTCAAAATTGGTACATATCATTGTCAAAATTGGTACATATCATTGTCAAAATTGGTACATATCAATACCAATTAAGACCTCTGTTTATTACTTTTATGAAATGGCTTAAACATTCTATGATATTTTGCATATATATTATTGCATGCATACATTGTAAATTAATCTCTTGACATCCATTTTATCCAAATACAAAAATTATTTGCAAAATGGAGAAAAATACATGTATTAAACATATATATCAGACTAGAATTTTGTTTGTTTAGCTGACAAGTCAAGTGCACCCTTAAGGTTTCAACATCTTAAAAGTGCAGACAAGCAGAAATAAATTAGGGTGGTGATATATGCCCATGCTGATATCAGATATATCTTTTTTCCCTTTACAGATGTGGAGATATTTTTGTCCATATTTGATAGGTTATGTCATAATTTTGTTATAAATGCCTTTTGTTGTGACCAAACACCAACACAGAACAAAGAACACCTGTGAACTACAACTATGACTTATAATATTTCAAAAGATTACTTTCCTTGTATTGTGGTAAAATTAGAAAGCTTTGTAACAACAGAAAATCATCAAAACAAACAATAAACAATATAAACTACCACCCTCCCCTCAGTCTGTAATCCCACTAAATCCATCACACTGATATAATGACATAACGTAACAGGAGTAATTAAATTTTGTCAGATTGGACTTGTAACCTGCCCCTGGACATAACAATATCCTAAGAAATATGGGTGTATCTGATAATGGTTATATCAAATATTGTCTAATCACTTTGTCATTTATTTAATAAGATTTGTTTACTAATCTGACAGCTGGACAGCTTCTCATTTTAAAGTCTTGGCAGATTTCAATGAAATTTTGTATGCAGATTTGCTCACTTTAGTAACTTGTCATTTTTTACTGAAACACGGAATGCAGCACAATGAAAATATTGCATGATGCTTTAATCATTTGAATGTGAAATATTTTACAGGTATAAAGTTTTTTGTCAGGTATAAAAAGAAAGATCAAAGTGACATCCGAGTTTTCCCAGGAGATATGGATATTAGCCTATCAATGTATTAATAATAAATAATGCTTCTTTATTTGATATCAACAGAGAGCTATTAGAACATTGTAAAAGTATTGAAAATGCTTTGTGTATTACCTGTATACATTTTAAATTTTTTGTTAAAATTTGTCTATAAAAGAGATTCAAAAACAAGCAAACACATTACAACTTTAGAAGTTAACAAAAATATATTAAAATTTTCCCTGTTTATATAATGTATTGCAGATTGTTTTAAATTATATGTTTAGCAGTATTTGTGAGTCCCCCACCTCCTTCTATTGAATATTGCTTGTTTCATTTGTGTATTAACCGTGTATGTAAATCTTTCATTACACTGTAATACACATCCGACAAATTGCTTGCACGTGTGGCATGTGTACTGCATTTGGTCAGCGACTGAGATGGCTATTCATTGTCTCAGGTGAACGTACATTTACCATTATTCATACAGAGAAAAGACACTCACCTCTTTTCATATCACAATACGATTCATGGTCTACACAACAATCTTTCATAGCTTTGCAATTATCATCGCAAAAACATTTTGTTTCGTTGTAGTTTCCGTCCATGCGAGGTCCAAAAGCATAGCACGTGTTATTTCGTCCAGGGCAACACAAGTTCACATCTCCACATGTTTGAAACCGTTTTACTGTTTGTGCACCTGAGAAACTGGAATATAGCACTAAAGAAAATAAACTGTACAAGAAAACTTCTGCAACTAATTTTCCCATAATGAAAATCATATATATTGAAATAAATCTCCTAAAAACCCACAAAATTCTTTTCGTAGACCGCTAATGCAAACTTTGTATACTTTTGCAGCTGTGCATCTAGTCCAATAAATTAAAGAAAATCTGCCTATTTTCTTTGCCCCCAAAACACTGCAGATTCTCCGTTGAATAGTTCTTCAGGACGAGCACACGCTTGCAAAGGGGTCGTCTCAAAGATGTTAAAACCAATTCATATGTTCTTCGGTAACTAGAAAAACTGTGGAGCAAATATTCACGATAAATCCATATGATATTAAAATCCGCCGTTTAGACAAGTATATACCCCTTCTGTACAGATTTATGGGTTTTATCCGAATGAGTGCTTTGTACAAAGTAAAGGCTTTAATACCGCCCTCCTCATAAATATTCATAAGATTGACAGATGAAAGTGTTTATTCTTTGATAAATAGAGTGTTAATTGAATTAAACTAATTAAAGAGCTGTTTAAACTACTGACATTGTTTGACAGGTGTGTGACCGACAATTAAGGGTGCGTTGATCCTAATTAAATTTGCCCACTATTGCTTTTTGCACTATCACAATAAAAGGACGATAACTCTAAAATCGTTCAATATGGTGTTTAAAAAAAAAATTTTTTTTGTTAAAGAGTATCCAAGTTTTATGCCTAACCTAACGTTTAGATTATAATTATTATTTAAGAACCATAAATTACAGTTCGACTCTTGTCATCCAGGCCATTAATTTCTTTAAAAAATTACTAAGTTGCAGTTGTACATATCATTTCAATATGTGCAATGCTTGGATTTTTAGATAAGATACCGAATACTCTTCATTTCAACCTCTGGTTCGAAAAAAGTGACACTTAATTCATCAAGAAGTGAAAATATAACTGCTCTTATTTCAATATCAACATATACAATTACTATTTATTGCATAACTTTTATTTGGTGAGGCACAAATTTCGACACATAAGTATTTGCACTCCTAGAAAAGGAACTTTTGAACAAACATTGTACTTATATTTTTGTAAGGTATGATATATTTTCTTGTCCCCGATTAGTCTGGGACGATTATACCGAGACAACATAGATAAATAAAAGGACATTTTATGACTGACCCTTACATAATTTATGTGCGATACGTCCGTAATAGATTACGAGTAGACACGGATTTGTTTATCCTCGGAAAGAAATAATATGTTTAGATCCCATTAGGATAAATATATTTACACTTACCACAAAGAAGTACAAATGGCATTAAGGAAATCTGTTATTATTGATTGTAAATGGTTTAAACTGGGTAATTCTTAACACGATTTTGGAGATTATATCAGAAAAGTTAACATTGTTTTCAAAGGAAATATTTTCATTCTTTGAATTAAAATGTTGGTTTTTTTTTGTAATAAAAGCTCGTTAGTCACGGACAATTTGATTTTCTTGGAGGGGGAGGGACTGGGACATGTATGCGGGCCAGAAAATTTTGTTCGCCAGCTTTGCGGGCCTGATTATTTTATATGTATAGTTATAATGTAAGATCAATTCTTTGGAAAATTTTTTCCAATGACCAGAAAGTGGACCAAAATATTTTTTTCACTCCACATGCTGGCCAGATAATTTTTTAAAACAAAAATCAGGGTAAGAAATTTTTCTAAAAAATCCCATCCCCCAAATCAAATTGCCCGTGCCTTAATGACGAAAAAGACCCCAATTCTGTCGAAGTTGCGTGCCGCCTAGACGTATTTTGTCCTTACCAAAAACATGCAAATTGTACAGCCAGTTTATCAGTAGCTTTCTAAAAAAAAGACCAATATTTGTTGGGTTTTTTCGTGAGGCGTGATCGATTATTTTAATTTTGCATTATTTTTGAAAGAGTTAACATGATGTTCGTGAACTTAATTAAAACCCCTAATCGCGATCATGTAAAAAAATATTTCGGTATTCGTGATTTTCCATCTCATTTGCCGTAAAATCGATACATTTGACATTCATTTGAAATGAAAATATTGTTTGAACATATAACTTGCATATTAAAATTAGCATTAAATAATTCTACACATCCTAAATTGTTAAAGATATCAGCAATTTTCTGCAGATAAACAGGGACGTATATACATCCCTGAGATAAACAATGATTAATTACTTTGAATTTTTAATCATACAGTAACAATTTTCAGACTGAACTTGCAAGTGATCTCGCTTTACGATTCTGGATTTTCATTTATATCTTGATTGCTATTTAATTATATAAATGATGACCTGTGATTTCCGCTCCCCCCCAACATATATACCAACATATACCCATCGACACTGACATAAAGGTCGACTTGAATTCGGTTCCTGTGAGGTCAAATAATACAAAGAGCAGATCTGATTTTGGTAAGCCTTTTTATCTTTTCTTTTGACTTTGAGCCTCGAGGACGGTCCTGAGAGGAAAGTATTATAAATCCCGTTCGGTTTCTCTACCACCATGAAGAACTTCAGCTATAGGGGCGTTCGTCAAATGTATGAGCACTGGAAGTCGTTCACTAGGAGCATGTCTGGAATAGACTTGGTCCTACAGGCCCTTCTGCTCCTCCAAAAGAAGCGTCGATCCTATATTTAAAAAGATGAACTACCCATATAGAAGGAGGAAGCACGTTTAAGCCCATTGTTCAAGACCCATTGTAAACAGCTCGTAGGCGGTCCACTTTGAAATATTCATAATTTTTGTGTATTCACATGCATCCTACGTCGTCGAAGATGACTCCGGATCACAGTAGAATTTGAAAACTTATTCATATAGTGTTTCTGAAGAAAATCGGTTGATATGAACATTTTGTAAAATCAGCTGCCACTAATTTGTCAACATTTTGTTTGTTACTGAGTTCTGTGGATCCAATATAAAAGTGAGACTATTTTTTTAATTTCGCATTGTTTTAGATATAATTATAGTGGCACCAGAACCAGATTTTGACAAACTTAATTTTAATTGAATATTATGAAAACAGAGACATATATATTATAATTGTATAATTCTGTGGTGAAAACAAAGGATACTTTTTGTGACAAATTCGAATAATTAATTGTTCCTTTTTATCGAAAATGTCAGAAATGATTCAGTTTTCATAACAATGTGCATGATTTTATCACAAATGTGAGTCACACCTTTTATATTGGCATTAACTTTGTGCAATTTTTATTCTCCGTTTTTATATGTCGCTTTGAAGTGGTTATAGTTATCCTTTTAAAACTTATTTCTACTATTTGAAATATGATAAATTTGATTACCCTTGACAATATGCAAAAGGAAATAGATATACCCTTTCAGATAGTGTGACGATTTGCATTATGTATCCACACTTAAGTACGTGAATTCCAAGCCTTTGTTCTTTTTGTTTACGTTTAATCTTTTAGTTTGTTTCAAATTTGTCTTGTCTCTTGCACTTTTGATCTCTCACTTAGGTATTTTAAACTGGACTTATTAAACATCCCTTAATAAATGCTCTATTAACCTATATGTGGATTAAATTAATCCACTGAAAAATCTTAATTTCACTGTTACAGGAATCGGAATCGGATATCATTTCTTTTCTGAAATTAAACTACAAACAGACACATCTGAACATTGTTTTGTTATATTTTTTTTAGATCGGGTGATTGCATTATATGCTTGATGTCCATTTTGCTCGGCCCAATTTGTACTTGGACCCCACAAAAAATGGCTAATCGATCACCAGTCCATGTTGTTTACTTCGAACCCACAACATTGTAAGGATTGGAACACCAGTGGACACAGGATGTTGACATCAGTTATCACCAAACCGCTGGTAGCGTTGGGATAGGGAAAAGAGTAAACACGGATACTCAGACATTGTGTTGAAGTTCACCAGGGAACACAGGATCCCTGACATTTAAGAATGGGACTCCAGGGGAAACCAAACCCCTACCATGGTGATAATGGACGAGTGGACACAGGGCCGTTGGCGTTGTGAGGATGGGAAGAATGAAACATCAGCAAAAACAAAACCACTGACAATGTGAGGTTTGCGACACGAGTAGACACAGAACCTTTCCAATCGAGGATGGCGACACGAGTGGACAGGGCACCACAAGCACCGTGAGAATGGGACACGAATGGTCACAGGACCCTTGATATTGTGCAGATGGGGACAAGTGGCCACAAAAACCTTGACATGGTGAAGAGTTGAGGACAGGAGGGTTAGAAATGTTTATTTAAGAATGAAAAGACGAATAATGGATATCAGATAAAAAGGCCCGGGAATGATAAATTTATAGCATCACTGCGTGCAAGTAACAGTGCACCACCAACTTTGTAGAAATCCTCGCCATCCATTACCTTATATTTCGCTTTCTGATATTATAGGAAGATGTTTTTGTTTAATTAAAAAAGAGGAATTATACTGAGATAGAACATGCGATGTAGTTTTTACACTATAGATAGAATTTGCCTAGTAGACGTTTTGACACAACAGCACAATTACAAATCACACCAGTAGATTAAAATTAAATGACATGAATGAGATATAAACTAAAATCTAATTGACGTAAAGGGTGTTTGCCTATAGATTCTGTTACTATTTACAAAGGGTCATATACATGGAATTCGAAGGTACCAAAGGGGCAGACAGAAATCGTTAAGTCGGAAGACAGACAAGACCATGGCCGACAAAATGAAACGAAAGACAAACATTGAACACACAACACTACACTGAAAACTAAAGCTGAATTAACACGAACCCTACAAAAGTTCTGGTGCTCCGGAAGGGTATGCAATTACTTCTCCACCAGTGGCACCCGTCGTGTTACTCAATAGACAAAGCCGGTGTATAGTCACACTCGATGTTAGTCACAACCGGTATAGGAACGGATTTGTATTCACGACACTGATAAGATATACATAATCATTTGTGAACGAATATTTCGTACCGGTCAACAAAATCGGGATGGCGAACTAAAACTTCAGGAGTGATGACTCTTATCTTTCCCTGAGAAACCATAACTTCTTTACTTATAAAAAAACAAAGGGCAGTATTATGGTATAGCCGGCATACCATAACAACGAAAGATAGAAGGTTAACAAATAAGAGACCTAGTTTTATTTTGAAAATTTAACCGATCCAGATCTTTTTGTTTTTAAAACACGTTCCGCGTTGCCGTATCCAATACCGGTCTGTGTGTGATTTCAGTATGCGGTATACACGTACATGTATTTCATATAGGGATTAACGAATATGGAATTTCTAAAAGGATTAGAAGATATTTAAGAGTTTCAAATATAACAGAGAGGATGTGAGTTCAGGTTGTTTCAAGTGGTTTCCTCCATCAAATATGAAGCACTTCCAAAGGAATATAAGGTACTACCGATCGCATGTTATTAACCGTCTTTGTTTTACCTTCATCAGAGACACAGTCGTATTTCAAATTAAAAGCGTTTGTCCGTAATATTTGTATGTTCTTACCATTTAACATATTGAAGTAAACCTTCTACCAGACACGACAAACGTAATATACATTGTAATATTTTATATGTGTACCACGGTATCATTTTTCCACTGGGGTTTGTTTAGGGTATTGTAATTGTGGGTTCATATTATCTTTATCTGTCGAAAAAGGAGATGCGGTGTGATTGTCTGTGAGACAGCCCTCCAAAATGTAAATCACAAATTTTTACAGGTTGCCCTAAGGCCTTCAATTTTGGATACATGTCCACAACCTAAGGAAAGCTTAAAAAGACCCTTAAATGAAATGTTATGATATTCAAATGTAACAAATATCGTCCAAATAAGAAAACAATGTAAAAAAATTAACACTCTAACTTAAAACGACAACACTGTAATACAGGTTCCGGGTTTGGGATAGACATATAAAGTATGTGGCGGGGTTAAAAATGTTTGTTTGTACTCATCCCTCCCCTAACCTGGGACAGTTGTGTGCCAGAACGACATTTAACAAACTTTGAAAACCAAATGCATAAGATTTTTCTTGATATCAACCGTCATTGTATTGTCCCTTGAATAGAAATATCGTAAAGATCCTGTATATAGCTAATTTGAGCTTTTAACAACGAGAAAAAGTAAAATCCATGTCTGAAATTCTTTTATGACGAAAATAATTCATGTTGTTGTTATCACAATTTGCTACAAAAACCTGAAATAAAGAAAGGTAAGATGATTGATACTGGGGACAAAATTGATATGACATAATCATTTCCATTTTCCTAATATATACACGCCAGGTTTCTTAAGCAAATAACCAAATAATACATTAAAAGTAATAAAATTTACATTCTGACAAATTAAATTATGATGGACCAGTCGTTATTACAAAATAATAAGCTGCTTAACCAATTGAAACCAAACTTGTGTAGAGCTGTGATGAGGTGGGCCAATCTCAATATTTGATCCACCATCCGAACGTACCAGCCAAAAGGGCTACAAGAACCAAACAACCCTTTGTAGGAAATTCAGTTAAATGTTTTGATTGAAACTACTGAGCTTATTTCAATCTACCTTTGACGAAACGATCCGTTGATATTATTCTGCCAGGTGAGAGAAAATGGCTCCTGGGTGCCTCTGGATTTTCATCTTGTAAGTATAAATAATATCAAAGCTTTTATGCTTTTCCTTGTCAATTATTGCTAGATTTTGTATTGATACATAAAAAAGTGTTAAAATAAACCAAACAATATCTGTTCAGAACCATTGGATGGCAAGCATATCTTTACAAAATGAATGGCTACATAAAAATGGCCAAACAATTTGTAGGCCAATATTATATTTGGGTTTATATTGAACAGCTACAATCTTTAAAGTTTGAAACTTAAAAGTTGAAAAACATTGGGGAATTTTGATTGGGGAAAACTGAGCAAAAAATTATTTTTGTATTTCAGAAGGTGGCAAAGTTATAAAATATTTCATTTATTCTCAGATTTTATATTAACAACCTCAAACTTCCGAGTCAAACTGGCCTTGTTAATTGAAAAAAAAACAATGGTTGCAACGTCACCTACTTACAGAAACACGTAATGTCGCGTCAAATTTATAATACGTAAGACGCAATGCATACAGCTCTGAATAACCTACCAATGGGAAAGCAGGTGCGTTCCACAAAAATAGCGTCACGTGACCGTAAAAAACGTATTTCTTTTGTTGAAAAATGAAAAGAAAAAACTAAATACCGACCTTTAAATACATTCAACGCAACACTGTGACAAACTTTTTTAACAAACATTTTAATTACATCTTGCGTGAGTAGCTGCACGTTAAAACACCTCTTGATAGTAATCGTTTCAGAACATAACAATTCATAATATATATTCCTTTTTAAATCTGCATGTATTATCAAGAAATATGATGGCTTCTCAAGTGGTACCTTACCATTTTTTTAAGTATGTTTTTATATTGAGAACAGTCTCAAAAGATTGAAAAATGGCTGATAGATTACTTGAAAAACTGTTTGAAAATTATTAAAAATGCGAAATAATTTTTCAATGTTTACGTTTCTCCTTGAGGGAATGATTGGGGGGGAGAAAAATTTATGTCAGATAGAGATTAACAAGAATTGGGTGCATACTGATAATACGGGAAATCTTCCACGAGTGTAAAAGGAATTCGAAGATACCAAAGGGGCAGACAGAAATCTTTAAGTCGGAAGACAGACAAGACCATGGCCAACACAATGAAACGAAAGGCAAACATGGAACACACAACACTCCAATAAAAACTAAAGCTTGAGTAACACGAAACACGAACCCTAAAAAATCAGGATGAGTTCAGGTGCTCCGGACGGGTGAGCAACTCCTGCTTCACTAGTGGGTGTCGTCGTGTAACTCATTGAAGCAAAACCCAATGAAAATTAATTTTTCATGGAATGTATTTGTAAGAAATTTTGTCTTTACCCCGGTTTTCGTTTTGCTTTTTTATATTTGTATTCCGATTGAAATATTTTTGCGCGTCAGGTAACTCATAAATGAAATGTAAAAACACCGCGCGATAAATAAAAGAATTTAAATCATGATAAGCTGAGTGTATTTATTATTAGAAAACAATATACAACAATAAAAATCTCTATTGGTCATCTCATCTGGTACTTTTTTAATAGGTTATCAAATTATGTTTACCCAATCAGTGATTCGTTGATTCAGCAATGGGAGACAGGGAACCGTGAAGTTGTAAAAAGGGTAGTACAGGGGGGTCCAACGCACGGACGTTTCTTTTCACGAGGAACGAAAAATTATAATTTGGCTTGCTTGCTGCATTTTGATCAAGAAACGCGAAAAAAGACAAATAACTACCCTCTAGCACGACAACACGTGAAATAAAAAGCGGTGAAAACGTTGTACGAACATAACCCTGTACCATCCTCTGTAAACCAAGGACTGTTGAAGAAATATTGCTTTATAGCTATTTCCAACTTTCGAAAAACCAATGTTTTATGTTTAATTTGGATTCATTTTATGAACTTGTAAAAATCTATTTCGGAATGTGTACTTTGGTACAATATTCGGTTGGAAAGTTGCAAGTAAGAGATATATGTCCGGTTTTAAATTATTGACATGCACGTTAGTAATACGTCACTAAGGGGTCAAAATATGGTTCAGCAAATATTAAAAGTTCAGCGACATTTACCTTGTAAATGAAATAGGTCTGAATCAGCATGTCGAAATTAGATGACACTTCTTCGGCTTTTGCGTCATAAATTCGAAAAAATTAATTACAATTAAACATTGTTGCATTATTTTAACCAATTAACTAAACAAAGTAGAAATTCAAGTTACTAGTGGCATTAAAACCGCTTTCCGCTATAATTTGAAATTTGTTTGAAAAAATTTAGTAAAATGTTTCAAACTGAAAAAGTAAATCATTTTATCATTTATAATGACGTCACAAATGATGTCAAATGAAGAATAGAAATAATAATAAATCCTTTATATAAAGAGGGTTACCCAATAAGAATAAATCTAATTTTAAACTTTCATCAAATTTACATACATATTTATATCATTAATAGATATTTACAAACATTTTAGAAAATTATTACAAGCATATTTAACATACTGAACTAGTATATAATATTCTATATAGTTGATTTCATAAAATACTCAAAACAATGTCGTTTGAGTAAGTCGATGTTATGACAACTTTAAACATCAAATGGCAAGTCATTCCATATTTTAACTACAGAATACTAAAAAGATTTTTTGCAAGAGTTAGTTTTTGGTCGTAGCACAAATAAATAATAATTGATGTAGATCGCAAGTTGTAAGATTTATTATTTGACTGGAACAAGCCAAAGTAGCACTTTACATTTTAGTACTGATATTTTCAATTTTACTCTTTCCACAAATGGTAATCATTTTAATGTAGAAAACATGAAATTTGATGGGACTGACATATCTCATTCTAGAGCATTTCTGGCAGCTGGTTGCTGAAGTTTGGTTATTCTGTCAGAATCCTTTTTGTGTACCCCCACCCCAAACTGTGCTGCTAAAATCTATAAATGGTAAAAATACGAAGTATAATATATTGGTATATAATCTTTTAATTTTTGTAAAAGTGATATCTTTGACATTCTGTTTACATGATCTTCTCATTCTAAATTATCATCAATATCAATCCCAAGTTACTTGTAAGAATGAACATTTTTTACAGTGTTCAGGTGACCGAATAAGTTTCCCTTTGGAACAGATTTTCATGCACTTGGTTTTTTGGAGTGTTGATTTCCATGGTATTATTATTATAATAACACCAGGCCTTGACGGCGTCACTATCATTTTGCAATGCCATAATTGTCAAATAGTCAAATTTTAATTAAAATAGAACAATACCTTAAGAACTGTTTACCAATGTTGAGTCAATATGATATATTTTTAATCTTGTATACGTTTTTCAAGGAGTCAGCAAGGATCCCAACATGGTAGATGAAATTCTCAGATCCAAACAAAAAAAAAAAAAGAAGCCAAATCTAGCTGCAAAGACTTCTACTGCATGCGATATATTTTGCAGCATTTATTCAAGGGTTTAGTCCAGTGTGGGATACTTATGTGAGAGATCAGAAGTGCATAGTCCAAAAACAAGAATCAAACCAAAAGATAAAATGAAAACAAAAGGAACAAAAGCTTGGAATCTACGAACTCCTTTACAAAACAAGAGTGGGACGAGGTACTATTGAAGGGTAAGCATCACCTGTCATGCGCGCAACACCTGTCGTGGAATCCCTAAACCCTTATCCGGGTTAACCTCAACCCGAGAATTCCTATACCTATTGCGACCAACATCGATTGTGACTAAACCCAGGCTTTGGTTACTGAGTAACACGACGGGTGCCACTAGTGGAGCAGGAGTTGCTAACCCTTCCGGAGCACCTGAACTCACCCTGGT
>JAULBM010000007.1:1427231-1439321 GCA_032357055.1 Geukensia granosissima
GCTTCCTTTTATCAAAATTTTAATTAATTGAGTTCAAACACTGACGCCTTTTCATATACACGAGCACTATATCTTACAAGTACGTACATCGCCTATCGATATCGAGCCGTTCGCATACACCAGCCAAGCTGTTGAACCAGGAGTTTCCAGAATCTTTGAAACAATGTATTTTCTATGAATTACAAAAACTGATTTCCTAAAAAAAATACAAATTCATTCACAGTAGCATATTTAATGTAAGAAAGGTGTCCATAGTCTATGCTGTATAATTAACAACAAGACTTCTACTTCTGTCTTTTGTTTTCTGCAAGCATTTTCATTCTGAATGATATACATATAATATCATTCATTTTGAAGTTGCAGATTTTATTTCTTCCAGAAATCATGTGGTTTTAAATCCTGTCACATGATATAAACCAAATTTGTTTTGTTTGCAGCTTAAGTTACAAATTTTATATACCCCTTACCTTGAGGAAATTTTTGACTCTCTCTGGTTCATAACATTGACTTTCTCTGCAAATCCTCTCTACTTCTTTGATCTGCCCTGTTTTACATGCTGCCTGGATGTATTTGAAATGTACATCTGCATCCTGACTAAAGTTGACAATAGATCCCAGGAAATAGAATAACCCTGAAAACACAAAAACTCATATTTGAATGTTTTATCTATATAAAGGGTTGCAATTAAAACATTAATGTTGTTGGTTAAAGATTCCGGAATATTTATGCACATCTTAAATTTACAATTTTGATTGTGTATATTCTTGAAATATCTAAAATGAACCAATAATGGAAGTACTCTGTTGTGGAAATAGATGTGGGTGGCCAAGAAGAATCCCATACCCAATTCATTTTATCACAAACTGTATACATTGTTGAGACAAGTAACTATGACTTGTTTTACTAGTCAGTTTTCCACATTCTTTTCATGCATGAATTAGCCAGTTGACCTGGGGGTCAATAGACATAAAATGTATCATTGAACATTGTGACATTAAAGACTACTGTTTCGTAAGTTCAGAGTTTTGTGAACCAAACAGGAATTATTATGTTTTTCGAAATCACAAATGAATTTTCCCTTTTTAACCTACCACAATGTTTAAATGAAATAACTTTTATAATTAACTATGCAAATGTAAAGCAAGTTTTCTATGTCAACTGTCTATCTTGTAAATAGAGTTTACCAAAGTTGAATAAGTAAGTGAATTTTGTAAGTTGTTCAAATTTGAAATTTAGCTTTTTGTTCCTCACTTTAACAAAATAACGAGCCTTACCTTCATAACTTTTAAATGATTCAAAAATTTCAATGAGGGAATTTGTAGACAACTGTTCATGATATTTGGATGCTATCTGAACACAGACTTGTAGATTTTGCCTGATGTTGGCCTGCAACATGGCTTTTAAACATTCTAATGAATCTTCTACTGACAGGGAACCAAAATAGTTGACTAGCCACTGAAAAATAAAACCAATCATATATATAAGATGTAAAAAGTTTGTTTCTGTTTAAAATTTATTGATACAAAGTTTTACGAGGTAACTATTTACCAAGATGTTTCCTTTTATATCTACTCAACATGATATGGCTAAAATACAAGTGACTTAACACAATACCTAACAAGGAAATCAAATTTCACTTCTTTAGATTAACAAATATGATATATCAAATTTTTCAATTATGATTTATTGTAAAAAAAAGTCTTTTCCTATTATCTTATTTTGTCTTAAATGATGGAAATTACAGTTTATCCCATTTTTTCATATTAGAAGATTCACAATATATACTTCATTTTCATACTCCACATAACTTACCTCTGGGTTTAATAGATGTGTGTGTACTACAGCCCTCTTGATATCATACAAATCTGTGTAGTGCTCTAATGCCTGAAATTCAATAAACATAAGGATATTATATAAATCCTTTTTAAACAGCAGATACCAAATCAAAGTAAACATCAGGATATTATATAAACAAACCCTTTAAAACAGCAGAAACCAATTTTATATATGTCAATTTTTCATTCACATTATTAAGAGGCATATCAAATAAACGCTCTTCATTTCTATCTGTTGATATTCAAACAACCATAGCTATATCTTTGGGTTAAAAAAACTTCATAAAAATAACTTCATACAAATAAAATTCATTAACTGTCCAAGTCAGGAGGCTATTTTACTTCACTGCTGTTCCAATGGGTTGTAGAAAGATTGTTTTTTTTCCCTTTTACTAAAAAAAAACTCATCAGGGAAAAAAATATCCCATTGCTTAAACATTTCGTAATTTCAGTGTCAACAATTTGCCCACAGCACTCTTTTGTTGTAAGGCCAAGAATTATACAATAACATTTTTTCACATCTATTTTAATTGTCATGATTGTAAAGTGATTATTCATAAATGTACTGCATGTGGTGTTAAACTTGTGTACATGATTTATCTGTGGAAAACTATTACAAGGAGTTGTATTCCTTTCTTGCTAGAGGCTCTAGATTTTGACTCTGTTGGGATCTCATTCACATCTGCCCTATGTCTGTTATTTTTATAATACATGAATACTTACTCTCTGAAGAAGTCCAGCTTTTTCACAGAGCTGTGCAATGTGTGCTTTGTCATAGTGTGTGAACATCTGATTTCCTAATATAGCATCTGCTACCTAAAATACAATATCATAGGTTTATTTCACAGCTTGTCTTAACAATTCGAAACAGGCAAACTTTCACTGCTAGTCTTATATTTGAATTAGACAAGGCTTAATTATGCATGAAAATTAATGTATAAAGCTAAATTTTCAATAAACAATTTTCATAAGATCTCAATGCTCAGACATGATTTTTGATAGCAAAGAAAAAAATTGAATTTTTCAAAACTGAAAGTAAATAACAGTTAACAAATGGCAATGGTAAAATTTCATAAAAAAATAAGGTTTCAATTTCTAATAGGAAAAAGTCATGTCTGAATGATAAAACTGAATTCATTTTGTTAGTTGAACATTCAAGTAAATGCACAACTGCTGGTTACTTCTGACTAGCAAACAAAGTAGTGAGCAGCTATAATGTCAGTTTAAACATGTATTATCAGATTTTGTGAGAAAGTTGTCCATGGTCAGTATTGTATTGATAACAACATAACTTCTACTTCTTTCTCTTGATTTCTGCATTGACTATAGATGTGTTGATATACCAGGGAATATAACACACAATAGAAGCCATGCAGGAGAACAAATTTTATGTATACGAACCATAATGAACATGGTGGTCATTCTAATTTTTTACTGATGTAGAGGAAATTTTGATTTCCTTCATCAATTCTAAGAAATGAAATGTTTCTGAGTAGAAAATTTTATCTGTAAATTAGTTTTATTTATATAAAATGATTTACTTTAAATTGACAGTATTTTCCAAAGTTTCCTATTCTTTTTGAATGTTATATCGTTAGGTGTTTCTAGAAATCCTGTTATTATTTATAATAATCATGTGGTAAATTATGGTCTGAAAACCATCTAACCAAATACCTTAATTCAACATGTTCAAATCAGATTTGGTTGGGATTTTGTCTTTACTGTGGAAGGACACCAGTGTTATTATTCTCTGCTGAAACTCTATGTTGGGGGAAAATAATAGGTAAAATTACCTGTGGTGCCGACATCAAATTCATTTCCAGGAGTCTGGTTTGGAGGGGACCTTCTGATGGTCTGTTGTTCTTCAGGGCATCCAACAAGAATGATGTACACTGTTGTATCAAGTTAAACTCCATAAAAACATCTACTATCTGTAAAACAATATTGAAACAATTAACTCATTACATTTACCATCACTTGGAATGTAAATATTACAGCAACAGAAAATAACCATGTTACTGCTATTTAGTCAATCCTGAAGTATTAAATACAACTGTTTTTTTTATAAATGATATTATTCATTTTCATACTGAAGCACTGGGAATCTCAAAATATGCCAGCCACTGTCCATTTAAGCATCTGCTTTGTCACAATGCTCTTGAAAACTAAAGGCAACTTCACTTTTGAAGTAAAGGACCTTGATAAAATTCTATAGAGGCGATTTGTCCATGCAAAAACATTCTGATAATTACCTGATTGAGATCAGCTAATGGTTCCTCATCTTCAACCAACATCTGGGCAAATGACAGTCCCTGTTCTGGGTTCATTCTCATAATGTTTCTCAACAGTGAAATAAAGTCTGGTGTGAAACCCACTTTCTTGGCATACAGTACGATCTTCTGGAACTGGCCAGTCTCGGCAAAGCATTGGATAACTTTCATTGGTACATTAGCTCTGAGATACACTGATAAAGCTAGTGTGGGGTCTGTTGGTTTGACTAAATCACCTAATTCTTCACTACATTCAAGCTGGAAAAAAAACATACCAGGCATCAAATACTTTGTAATGATAACAGCTGAAAACAAACTTAACAGTTGGTTTAAGCATGTGTCCTTTGAAAACTTATCTACACAGGAAAAAGTGCCACGCATGTTAAACATGCGTCAAAAAAAAGCACATGTTAAACACATGAATAACATGTGTTTTACATGTGTATTTTTAACCATGCGAAAAACATGTAAAAGATAACACATATATAAAACATGCGTTTACCAACGCATGTAAATCTGCACATGCGTTTAACATGAATTAATAAAAACGCATGAAAAAAAATAAGTTTAACACATTGTTTTCACGCCATGCTTTCCTGCCTTTTGTTACACGCGTAAGAAATATATGTTTTAAAACGTATGTTTTACATGACTTAATGCACGCACGTAAAACTTATGTGAAACACATGCCTGACAACGCATGTTTCCCATGAGTGGTAAGAAATATGCGTTTTCCATGCATTATCTAATGCATGTCAAACACATGGTAAACACATGTAAAACATGGATGTCACTATTTTCTGAGTAGAATGAGAGTAAACAATGTATATATTCAGATTCTGTTAGAAAGGTGTCCATGGTCAGTATTGTATTGATAACAACATGACTTCTACTTCTTCCTCTTGATTTCTGCATTGACTATAGATGTGTTGATATACATGTACCAAGGAATATAACACACAATAAAAGCCATGCAGGAGAATAAAATTTAAAGGCTTAAAGAATAATCTGTTGACATTTCAAAAGATGTTATCATAGAGCAAGTTGAAAATATTGGGTAGAATTTTCACTAATGCTGATTAGGTTCAGTACTACTGAGAATAAATACAATGACCATTTTATTTGCCAACCAATGAAAAAATTCAAAATAATGAGCTTGCTCAGTGATCTTAGTGATAGCTTAGGTTCCAGAATTCTAAACAGTATTGATAAATAACAAATTGCTCTTAATAATTACTTAGTACTAACTTTGTGCTCTCAATGTTAATGTTTAAATGCTGCTGAATTTTGACCCCTAGTGTATCTGATCATAGAATATTATTCAGTCAAGAGGTTTGTACAAATTCCAGTGTTTACAACTTTGATATAAATCATTCCATGTTAAAATTTATGAATAATAACACAACTGTTAAATCATCAATTAACTACTGATTTCTACATTTTCTATTTCAGAAACAAACCTTATCTTCTTTAAGCCATTTTTCTAATAGCTGTTTCCTTCCTTGTTGTAAGACAGGTCTACATAACTCTAATGACTCGTATTTGTTCAGTTGTCCCTTGTCTAACAGGATACCAAAGTATTGTAACAATGGTGATGTCTGACCTGCCACAGCTGGTACCTGCTGGAATCTCTGTATGGTCTGGGGTGTTCTCAAAATACCCTGTCAATTTAAACATTCAAGAGTGGAGTATTCAAAATTGAACAATAATGAGGATATATATTTAATCAAGTGTTTCTCAAAAGGCTAAAAAATGAAGTAAAATGAAGCAATTGCAAAATAGAAAGCCCTTTTATCTAAAAAGACAATGAATAAAGACTTATTGACTTACATTGTAATCTTAGGTTTCAGATTATTGTTCTGAATGTCCTCACATTTTATTTTTGGTGCCTTTTACAGTTTGCTTTACAGTGTGGATCTTTGTCTTAAGGGTAACTTGTAGATATTTGTACTTTATACAATTTGGATGGCTGTCTCATAGACAATCATACCACATCTCCAATAAAATTACACAACATTTAGCTTTACCTTTGGTGCACTTGCAGCTGCTTTAGCGGCTTCAGCATAATTGCCACTCTGGAACAAAGCGTTAAATTTCCTGACAAACAAATCTTCTCCACCGGGTAAATTGGCTCTGGTGGCAATCTTCAGGGCCAAGTCTGGGTTGTTTAGGGTGTTAGTAATATATTGCACTATGTTGTCCTCTTCCACACTCACTGACAATACCTACACAGTAAGGAAATGTAATTAAAATCATGAAGTATGTCACTGAGACTAGTCTTTCTTACCACTACTCACTGATGAGATTCTATTTTAACTATTTTAGGGGTCAAAAAACAGTCTTATTTTCATACAGTTCATAATCTTATATAAGATATAATAATCTATCACAATCCACTGCAAATTTTGTTTTTCAAATTTGCCCTATTTTTGCAGGTGTGCTTTATTTTAACATTTTCAAATTTCACAGCTGTAACAAAATTTTTATAATTTTATAGTTAGTTTAAAAATTTTGATTTCGATGTAAAACTTGCAAACTGACTGGTTAACATTTTTAGATGTAATAAATTTCAACAGAACAAAATTTCAAGTGGACGATAAGGATAAACTGATTATACAATGTAATTTAACTGTCCCAGAACAGACAATTATTGGCTTAATAAAAATCATATTCTAACATAGCTGTTGCATCACTCCTATATGCACGATTTCTGTTATAAGGACAAGATGGACAATAGGACACTTACCTGTCCTTTCCTATTGACACCAATAATACCGGAAGTGGCTTCATGTGGTGCTGTAACAAAGATGGTGTCACCACTGATTCTGTTCATGTAAATACATGTCCCTGTCTCAAAGTCATACAGATGTATATAGCCGTACTTTGTGATCAGAAAAGCTACTCCATGTTTTGGGCTGACCTAAAAGACAATAAAAACATAATTACCAATTGGATTCTGTACAAGAAGGTGAAGTGAAAGTCATTTATAAAGTAATGTTACCAAAAAGTTGCATTTTATAAAGCTTTCATAAATAAGATTAAATTTTAATACAAATTAACAAACCTAAATACAAATGAGACATTTATAAATATTTCATAAATTAGATAGTTGCAAAGATAATAACAGCTCAACAATTAGTAAACACTGAACAGATATGTTAGATTTTAAAACAATTTATAAAATTATATTCAAGACAGCTGCCAAATGTTGATGATTAATATAGGGTGAACATAGTTACAAATTTTCTACAATCATTACAAAGGTTTCAAATATATTTTTTTTACAATTTTACCTGCATAGCAACAGGAAAATCATTCTGTGCCTCTGGTGGGAAGAAAACATCCACAGCTTTCTTAGTGAATGGTTGGTTACCTTGTGGTGGTTGACCTACTTCAATCACATGCAGCTAAAAGGATATCAAGTTTACAAACATTATAAATATGGATTGCCATGTCTTCAAGACAGATAAAATATGTCAATACCATTTGCATCAATTGCATGGCCAATAACTAAACTGTCTCTAAAATACAACTGTTAAATATAGTGGTGTGCATGATAACTCTTTGGCATGTTTGTCCAACATAATTTTTGATAGCAAAGAAAAAATTAAAAGTTGACAAAACAATTGTCAATTGGCAATTTTAAAAATGTAATGAAAAAAAATGGATTTACTAATTGAATAGGAAGAAATCATGTCTGGTTGATGTTTGAGTCAAAAAATGTCAATTATACATGGAAATGATATTTCTGAATAGTCTAATGGTCAATAATTGATTATTGAATCTGGAGAAAAAAAGCAGTCTAAACTACATTAAGAAACATTACCTTTCCTCCTTGAGCTCCACGAACAGCAAACATAAACAATGTCGAGGGATTTGGGTTTCCATCCACTTTGAAGGTGGCAAATGCTGCAGCGTGTCCTTCAATGGGCTGACTAACTTTTCTTTCTGTAGAATACAACTGCATGGCTCCCACTACCCTGTTTTGCTGTAATAATTAAAAGAAAAATTTGCATAATCCATATAAAGCATTACCTGTAAGATACTTTTGTGAGCTGCTCACTTCTATGCTACTCAAAAACTTTTTTTTGAAAGTTACATCCAACTACCTCCACCACCTAATTTTTCTACATCCATTATAAAGTGATGTGCCTTCTGAAAAAGAAATTCTCCAAACCAGCCCTTGTGATCTGCCAGAGCTGCAGATTTTTTCCGTACAAGGATACACATTTCTATATCAATTTCAGTTTTCAAGAACTCCTCCAATTTTAATCAGCTTCATATAATAACATTAGAACAGTAAGACATTGAATCTAAGACATCAGTTTTTGTGATAGGCTTTTAGAAGGACATCAATTTTCCCTCTCTAGGGTCTTAATTAGCAGTAAGCAACTATGCAGTCAAGAACAATACATTTGTTATAATATAAAAGAGCTGTTCGAATACAAAATTTTACCAATAATCAGTTAGTCGATACATTTCTTTCAAACACCTACGATAATAATATCACTTAGTGTTATATGTGTCTTTAATGATGCTGGGAGGCATCTAAAATTCTACTAGTGCATATTGGTAGGAATTGCAAGTTTGAAGCATCAAAATGCATAGTTGAAAATCTACTTGTGCTTTAAAATTTACACCAAAACACCCTAATAATCTTTCTATTGACTCTAAAAAAGAGAACAAAAATAGCCTTGAAACTCATGCTTTTACAAGAACATAATATCTCTGTTTTGTTAGTAGAAATATTCATGCATCTACAGCATATGGCATATATCAACATGAATTACATTGAGGGCATGTGGGGCTAAATGTTTATAGTTGGGTAATAGAATATTGCAATTTCATATTTTTTTAGTTTTAAAACCTCATGGCAGTAAATGTGAAAATTAGATTATAAACACAGTAGATACAGTTACACAAACAAGTGAGATTCTAAAATCTAACAAAGAACAAAAACACTTAGGAAAAACATTTTCTGTATCAATAAAAACTTAAAAGTTCTTTAAATGTTTCTTTGGTTGTTCCAAGAAAAATGGTTTAAAAAAAAGCCAAATTATTTTCACGTAATTTCATCATATTTTGACTGGAACATATACTTCAAATGTTCTTTATATCTTTCTTATTTGACAATTTCAAGACATCACAAAGTATGACAAAGATTGAGCCAGGTAGTAATGAGGAGAGTGTTTAAGTAATGTGGGTGTGTCCTATACTTACTGCTGCCTCCTGCCCCGTCTGAAATGTCAATAAATGTATGGTAGAACGACAGACATGAGATGGATATCTCCTTACCAAGATTCAGCAAACTCAACTAGATAAAAAAGTTTTTTCTGGGCCTGATGTAATAACATAAAATTTATACAGATAAGTAATTAAAAATATTCAAGATTTGGAAGTGTTGCTGAATCTTTAGTTAAAATAGATATCCAAGATAAAACAATTTACCAATCTTTGAATGAATACTGTAGTTTGCTAACAGCCCTGTTGAAGTCAATTTTTTTTACTTTTACAAACTTAAATTTAAAACAACTAAAATTAAGTGCTGAAAATGTTGTGCATATTCTTGTTTCATCAAATGCATGAAGTAAAAAGTTCCAATTTCTTAAGAAAACTGTCCCTAATTCAAAGATTGGTATAGCACTGAGAAAAGTTTTAATGGTAAATAAGTTACGGAGTCGAGAATGAATGCTGCTATACGATTCTCACAGTTAACCAAGTGTATAAGCTACACAAAAGTGCCAATATTAGACTATATAATTCGCTACATGAATGATTAAAATGCTACATGTACTGATCCTATATGAAAGCCGTTAGATGTATTTAAACAATCGAGCTGAATGTTCCACTTAAGCTCAAGAAACAGTATTCATGTCCTGCTTGCATACAGGTAGGCATAAACATTTTACTTAAGGTTTAACTAATGACATCATTCATAATACTGCAACATAGAACACTGTGCATCTTAAAACAGAAATTGTGTGAAACTGAATGTGTGAATGCATTTTTAACCCTGCAAAAGTAAAGGGCAAAAGTAAAGTTGATCCATACAAGCAAAACAGGTAACTGCTTCTGTTAGGACAACATTTACCTGTGCTGAAATTCCGATCAGTAACAGCCATTGTTGTTTAGCGTCTGTCCTATAGTTAATGATCTGACATCCAGCCAAGTTTGTGTGGCGATCAAACATCTTCTGTGGTTGGGAGTCACCTATAAAACACAATCCATCAAAAGTAATACTTTTGAAATTAAAACTTAATAATAATGTAAAAATAAATAGATTTTGTTTCCTGTTAAAGCTAAAAATATGAACCAAAAAATATCATACAACATTTCAGATAATCTTGTGTATTTTTCTATGGTTTATTTTTTTACTTACAAAATCACTGAACAGAGTGGCCAGCTTATTGGATACTATTATGGCAGATGCTCCTAATGACACATTACAAACTTTGAGGACTCAAATTTGACTATACAAATCAGAAACATTTTTTCTGCTACTTATTTATGATATAATATCAGACATGTCACAAGATGCAGTAGAGAGGAAAATAAACATACTTATCTAGCAAATGTGGAAGTAGAAATATAAAAAGATAAGCAACTCCTGAACAGAAATATTTTTTTGTACAATTTTCAGGAAATGCAGTGAAATAATGGTTCATTCTTCATTGAATACAACTCTTAGATTTCATTTATTAGTTTTCTGAACAATATTACTTATTTAAAAATTAAGGTGTGCATTAAAACAGTTAATTGAAAAGAGAGTATTGATGCATATATTGTCTTCAATCCCTACAACCAACTAGCATTTTGCAATTTAAAGTTTGCCAGTTGCTAGCTACATGAACATAAGATAGGAAAGGGAGGCTTAAGAAAACAAGTATGATTATTTTTTCATAACATAATCATCTTACAAAGCAGGAAAAAAATCTTAAAAGCAGCATGGGCAGAGAAAATAGCATCAATCCCCACAGAATTATCTTGTGCAATGTTAAATTTCAAAAATAAAAACCATCACCATAAATATAGTTGCAAACATCATGCATAATTACCTTGACCTTTAAAAGGTTGCAGAAGTAAATAGGAAATATGTTAGTTTATTTTTTCTGTTTCTGATTAAGATCCACCCTATTTCCTGATAAAACTTTTTTCAAAATTTGACATTTTAATTTACACCTTGCAACTGAATGGTTTTGATTTCAAAAAGTAAGACAATTTATGTGTAAACGATTGCAAAGATTTTAGAAACCTGTATAAAGCCTAAACTATAACAGATATTCATATGCTGACAGATTAATTAATTTCACACAAATAAGACTTAGTAGATTTCTAAATATTTGTCAAAATCACACATGGCTCCTAAATATAGACATCAGTCAACAATATCTACACAGTTAACATTAAGTTGCATAAAAAATAAGTTAATTTGGAAAATGTACCTTCCATACTCCAATGGTAGACAGCTACATCTGTTACCAAGGCAACAGTGTTGACAGAAATCCATTTCCAGAACACAACTTCCTCTGTCATTGTGTGGGACTTCATCTTGCTCTTCATTTCAATGTTAAAAATCTGTAAAGTCTTGCCAGCTGTCAAATACAAGAAACTTGTTAATTTATTTACAGATAAAAATACAACAGTTTGTGGTCATACATAATGATTTTTACAAAACAGGTCATAGACATAATATTTTCTTCTCACCAAATTTTCATATGAGAGTTTCTCTTTTTTTCATATGGCTGGTATTGTTAGTCATTATTTGAATTCATCTAAATGCATGAAATAAAAACATTTCATTTCATATGTACAATTACAAAACAAATGTTCTATTTTGGTATTTCTTTATCTCTTTAATCACATTTCACATTTATATCTGTCTATCATGTCTACCATGGACTGATCTTGACATCTAGTAGGTATCTTTCTTTAGCAAAATCCTAAAACTACTTTTGTTAATTTATACATTTATGTCTTAACAGTCC
>JAULBM010000007.1:1445248-1459219 GCA_032357055.1 Geukensia granosissima
TTTTGTTCCGATTTGTTCATTGCTACTTCTGATTTTTGACAGTGCGACGTCTGATTTCATAAGAAGCGACGCCTGATGGTTGTATTTTAAAACTTTAAAAGTTTGCTTGAACAAAATGATGCAAATGGGCTTAAAATAACATGGTTTGGACAGAGAAACAATGTTACAAATATACTACAAATATCAACGAAGTTTAGTATACCTGAACTCGGATATTGGTATTTTCTGTGTTACGTATACCGTAGAAGTCAAATACACTGACCAATCATACTGCTAAAATATACTAACACGAATGTTTTGTTATTGCATTTGCGTTTCCGTTAAGACTTTACGATTAGAGCATACAACATATTCTTAGATAAAAATATTTAATTTAAAGATATGGAAATCTGTCTCTGAAATCGGACATTATTAACACTTTTTATTTGTTTCTGACTTTTAGATTGTCAACTGTTTTTACTCTTTTACACAGGGGAAGTTGCCAAGCTTTATCAAATTTTAAAAAAAGATATACATGTAGTTAAACAGGAAGAGTTTTGGAAATATATTTTTCAGCTCGTATCTCATCTTCTGGAATAACCTTAAACATAAGATGTCGATATCTTTGTTTATTTCCTGCTACTTTTACTTTAATTTCTTATATTAATGAACATATGATGGATTGAATCGTGAAGTTCTGATGTATAAAATTCACAGTGACTGCATTTGAAGTCGGTCATTATAGTACATCAGATATTCAAGTCGAATTTGGCTTCCCATTTCGATTTGTTTAGATTTGAGAAATTCTTTTGCTATTTTTGAATCTTGGACTTCCTATGTCTTGGTTCTAATGCTACCGATTACAGGATACTCCTTAAAATGTACATATAGCATACAAAAGTACTCTATATTTATTCCACATTGAAAAAAGTGTATTTTAAAACCACTGGGTCGATGCCTCTGCTGGTGGACCAGAGGTACCCGAGGATATTCACCACCAACCAAGTTCTCAGACTTGTCTTACCAAACATTTTACAGACATTTGATGCTTTTTTTAAACTCTAAAGCACTGAATATACGGAGAGGCCTCGAAAAGTATTGCACTAAGCAGTTGTTTCTGCCGTCGGATTTAGCTTCCTTTTCGATTTGTTTGGATTTGAGTGTTTCTTTTTCTATGTTTGGACCTTGGACTTCCTTTGTTTTGATTCTAATCTACTGATGAGAGGTTACTCCTTGAAATGTACATATAGCATACGAAAATTCTCCATATTTATTCCACAATAGTAATTTTGTATTTCTAAATAGAAACAGACACTTACAGTAAACAATCAAAGAACTGAAGTACTGTTTACTCGAGGGACCCACCATTTAAAGAAAATATGGGAATCATCGGGACTGGGTACATGTAGTACAATTTTGTTTTTGCCATCAAACTTTTTATTTCTATTGTACATACAGCTTACCGGAGATGAGAAACCGTATTTGCCACTCTTCCACAGTTGTATTTATACCTCGATTAATCCGAATATATCAACGTAGAAATCTTTGTTCCTATCAACACCGATAGTTTATTTTAAACTAGACTAGATGTGGAGGTGGACAGGGGTACCCTTTCTCCTTTCTCCCCCTTTCTCCCTCCCTCCTCTCCTTTCTCCCTCCCCTTTCTCCTTTCTTCCGCCCCCTACTATTTGTCTCCCGCCTTGACACAAAACTGATTTTAAGTTCATGACATGTATAATGTGGTGTAAATTATGATTTACTACGAAACGGATGGATTATGTTATCTCCAGGATTTTGGAAGTGATAGCGACATCTCATTTTTCTAGCAAATTCATCAAAACTTCTAAGTATAGATTATTTTATGTTGCTACTTTTGGGTTGTGGTATAAATTTTAACCCTTTTCCTAACATGAGGTATTGCTCATCGGTTAGTACAATGTTTGTTAAATTGTAAATAAATTTTTTAGCATTGTGTACCATAGACACGTGTTTTCTGTGTTTTTTTGCCTCTTTGTTTCTAGATCTTATTTTGTTTCTTTTAATTTTCTGCCCATATTGCATTGTATTGTAAAATATCAGATCAGTATCTGAATGCAATTTGATTTGTAAACAGTTTAAATCTTATTGTAAAATCAGATCAGTATCTGATTGCTTTATATACAAATTATTTGTTTGCGAACAGATCAGTATCACAGAGTAAAAATTACAGCTTTTCCAGAAGGTAACTGCACGTAAGCAGAATAACTGTTTAGACAATAGGGAATATAATTCAATGTTGTGAAATTACTCTATATTTCAAGCGGGCAACTGACCCTTGGCAAAATACCTGTGTGGGAATGAGAGTTTAGGTCAAATTACTACATTGGCTTAAGTTTGAAAGATATTTTTCCACAAATAAATAAATTGATACCAAATTATCGGTCCGTTCAGTACAACATTATCAATACAGTAACGAATTTCATAAAAATGATAATCTAAATTATCAAGTCTAACAGACCTCAGTAATTCTTTCCGCAGTTTAATAAATAAGGATATAAACTTTTGACATAATTAACTTTGTATCTTACATACAATAACAACACAAGACAATGACACTGACATGACTGACAGGTGTAAAAAATCTGTAACTAAACACTCAATATAGTTTGGAAATAGTTATCTAAAACTCGTCTGACCAACTAGACAACTCCTTTTGATACATGTTACAACACCACATTAATAAACTAATAACAAGGACGTGTATATATAAAAATTTTAAAAAATATTGTTTTGACGCCAATTTCGTATATCAGAAAACTAATAACCGGACCTTTCACAGACAATAAATCATCGTCATTTTGATTTTTTCGACAACTTGTCGTCTTGTTGTTTCTGTGTTTAATCTTTGTGTAGTTTATCAACATTTGCAGCAAACTGCGACGATTCAGCCATATTTATACTTTACCGCCATTATCAAGAAAAGTCCGGAGGCTGTCCGAATAATAATAATAATAGAAATTACTTTGTAACAAACATTTCGATTGGCCGACAAAAGTACAAAACTTACGGTATTAAATGAAAAACTTACGGTATTGAATTGAAAACCAACGCGTTAATTTTTTGTACGGAATTAATTACGAGTCAACGTGTTAAAGTGATGACCAACGCGTTGATAGTGAATACCAGCGCGATGGAAGAAAAAAACGCGTTGATAGTAAAAACCAAGTCGTTGAAACTAAAAACCAACGTTTTGAAAATTTCATACGGTATGTTCAAACCGCCAATGACACGAACGACCACTCATAGACATCATTAGGTTAAGTAATATTTTAAAAGTTTTATTTAGAGTTTTGCTTTAAATACTGACTGGCACAATTGTTTAAATTGATACAGTTCGGGGCATGAGAATTCTAACAATATGCCATTTTAGATCAATTTCTAAAAATTCTTCATTTCTTTCGCAGATGCTGTGAATGACATTTGATGGTTTTCCCTATTACTGTTTTTGGACCGATGTAAAACCCAAAATAATTCAATGAGACAAAACATATCGATTCGACGCGGCCACTCTGCATTTCACTGCCCTCCTTTTGTGTTTAATTTGTATAGGTGAAATAAAACAACAAAGCCTTTCAAAATAAAATGTTAAAAGTACATTGTAGAATGTCCATTACAGAGATCAAAAGTACATAATCAAAAGTGACAAGAAAACCTGGAAACCAAATCAAAAAGCTAAAATGAAACACAAAGAATAAAGGGTTGGACACCACAAACTTCTTTGCATTACAAGGGTCGGATCTGGTGCTTCGGAAAGGAAAGCGTCCCCTGTTTCTCATAATTTTCATGTAGAGTAAATTTATTTAATTGTTTTTGAGAAAACTTAATTTTTAAAAAAATGAAGGGGCGAGGCATACCCTCCCCGGATGCCCACTATGTGTAACATGTGCTTGCCAATTCAGGGATAGAGAACGTTGATTGGTCTTTGTCTTTCACATTGATTTTTGTTTTCATTTCAATAAATTGAAGCAGGATTTTCTTAATTATACAGTGTTTTAATCATTCACGTTTTGTTTGTTTGGAACGGTCTAGAGAATGTCAAATGAAAAAGTATTCCTTCTGTTTTTAGAGGACCTTTGGAACGTCTAGATTCAACATTTTTCTTTGTTCCTTTAAGTCGAGTTCTATGTAGATGAACATCATGATGAATTTCTTCTTGAAATTGGAAATTGCATTTAATGCCGAATAGAAATATGTAGGGTCTCGGATTTGTGGTGGCACCAGTTTTATGAAAACTTGTAACTTTCACAAAAGTCGGTGAGAAAGACGTTTATGAAAGTTTTCTAATAATATTGCTAAGAATACATAATTGGTTTAGGGTTGAGGATCAGAAGCAGTTTTGACTTAACTTGTAATTTTCAAAATAAGGGCGATGGATCTGAGCCCCCCTACTACTTGGAATAGCAATAAAATTTGTTTTTCCATGTCGATTTAGAAATGTGGCTCAAAGGTTGCGATCTCATCTTCTAATTTTCACGATGGGGAAGTCGAGTTAGAAACCCGGTATTAGCGAACAAGAATGTAATGGTCTTACGATGGGGATCTGATGAGAGGTTACTCTTTGAAATGTACATATAGCATACCTAAATTTTCGATATTTATTTAACATTGGTAATGTTGTATTCTGAACCAAGTTTGGGACTACTTGCACAAATGTTGCAATTATAAAAAATGAGAGAGGTGAACTCTGGGGCATGATATATTTCCGAAACATTCATTTCCAGCACAATGACAAGTTATAGTTTTGATTGTTGTATTATATTTCATGCATATTCAGGACGAGAGCAAATGACAAGAAAGATGATGATGAATGACCCTTACTTTGTACAAGACCAACATGCTGACTCGGATTTTAAACGTGTTAGCTCACAAAAGCAACATAAAGCAGGAAGGAATCCTCTTAATCCAGACACATCATTCTGACACTAGGCCGGCCAGTCTTTGCTCTTACTCCTTAATGCTGCGTGCTTAGCGAAGAAGCAGTAAATACCAATTTTAATGCATTGTTTGACCCGGCCAGTGATCGAACTCACGACCTAACGCACTCGATCGAAGCGAGCACACTTTCCATGACATCACCGAGGGGGCAGTTTAAGATGTGTATTCAATAAAACCAGAGAGGGGTTTAATGAGAAATGAACAACAGGCTTTTACTTTTGATATCTCATATACAATAACTGAGCCAATTTTGACTTCTGTATTCTAACTTGAGAGGAATTTGGTAAATTAATGTAACCTTAGGCTACCCGTCGATCCCAGTCCCTGGAGGTGTAGTCAAAATTCAGTTCCTGTCACAGTTTACTTCTAAAGTTCAATTACTGAGCCAAATTTGTAAGTCCAAATAACATTAGAGGAGTTGCATGTCACTAGAAGTTCACCTGAAAAGCACAGCCCGAGAGGGATATTGAATATCTAAATCCTTTGAAACAGTGTGCACAAATAGTGTAACTAATGACCAGTGTTGAGTTTATCCTAGACATTACTCATGCACTTGGTACGTGAATCGAATGCAAAACATGGTAGAAGAGTAAAAGTCAATGGATAACTTTTTATTAAACAAAGATCTTCTAAAAGTTAAAAACCTCATATCTGGATGTGTTGAAAGAGACCCTTATCTTCGGGACAACCTGATTTGATTTTGTTCGATTGGTATTGTTCATTGATAAATGTGAGTTTTAAGATTTTACGTAAAGTCTCGTTTGGTCGACTTCTCCTTTTTATCTAACGCTTTGGTTCCTAAATCATTACCCGGTGGAAATTGCATTAATAATAACACAATATATAGCCTACAAATGACGAATATTTATTATTATTTTCAAAGTCATCATTAATAATTGAACCAAACAAATTCACAAATTAATACCACATCTTCTTTTTCTATAAGAAACCTTAGTCGTGAAAATACGGTTCCCCAGATGAACATTACATTTTTCCTCAGTTTGAAAAAACATTCATAGTTTAAATAAGCATATAGCTACATTGACACAAACCAGCAAGTCTATTATACATATCACGGTGGATTATAAGCTAATGCAAGTGAAATTGTTCGTTTAAAATTTTAGTGTATCTTTATAATAGTAAAACACGAAATCTCAGTATAGACATACACATTTGTATTAAGCGTTATCCATACGGTATCGTTAACGTTGAGCGCGTAAGCTAACGAAGCAGTTGCGCTATGAAAGTATTCACCGCCGTTGCGATCTAAGTATCCCCGCATTTTTCGTTCACCATTTATAAAAACATAATAATCGTTTATTGTTGTATAAGATGTAATTGTGGCAAGTATCAGGTAGATGCCTTCAAATTCACATTTAAATTAAAACTTGAAGGGTCGTTCACTCCAACATTATATTTCAGGCTTGTAAATATCACAATATATCCAGGCTGTTGATTTTGATCGGTTGATGCACAGGATGACAACGCAACTGAAAACAAAAATAAATGTTGTAAGATTCGCAAAGTCGTGATTATAATTTAGCAAAAAAACCGAGTGTTAATGAAAATATGAAATGATTTGTTCGGTATGAAATTAAAGGTGAAAAAAGTTATTGTACAAATTTAAAAACTCCCCTTACGAAAAAAATGCCGTCACTAATTCAAAAATATATTTTATTGACAACTCCGTTAAATTGAATGTATTTATATGTTTATAGAAATAATTGTTAACATTAACAAGCTCAATCGCGTACCCGATAAAGGTGAATCTGGAAAAATACTTTAATTAAATGAATTAATGAAAAATCTGTAAAACAAATCTCTCTAAATGAAGATGCATTTATCTTTCCGAAATATTCCATTATATGCATTTTTTTCTAATAATCTTAATATGCAGTAAATAATATTTTGCAACTCATAAAGTTCTCACTAATTTTTTTCAAAAATTGCTCGATCAAGATTCGGTGTGCAGCTTTACAAATTTCCCTACTCGACAGCTATTTCATGTTAACTGTATATTTAAACGACGGATATTTGATTGGGTTTTTATGAAAACTGAAAATTTTGACGTCAAATCTGACGTTTGCCGTATTACGCCATCCCAATTGTCGTTCCGATAAGAGACACTTCAACAATGTTGCAATGTCTTTAAATGGAGATCGTCATATTTTCTTTTGTATCTTTGGAATTTACAAGTGATTCAAAATGATTTAATTACTATTAAACTGTACAATGAAGTATATATCACAAACCAAATGCTGATTTTATAGAAAAATATCAACAATCGGAAAATATTTATGATGTTGATTGTGTTCTTCTGTCCTCTTAATCTTATACATTATGTGTTTCATAAGATCATCTTGTGTTGTTTCATAATATTTAAAGTGCAATATAAGCATGCACAAATTTGGATTAAAACTCATCCGGATAATGATTTTTAATTCAGTGCTGTTCATGATTCAGTTATTTTCAACATGGCAAATAGAACGAACTTGTCCAATTTTACCACCCGATTCATTGGAAATCTCACGAATCTCACGAAGGCGCGATTTCACGATCTTAGTAGTATATAATAACCCCCAGTTTGTATTTTTATATACACTCCGACAAAAGATAAACGCCACTTTATTGATTTTGTAAATGTCTTCTTTAAAATTTATATTTATAACATGTGGTTTTGCGACCACATATTTGTCAACATAACCTTAAATTTTACATGGATACGTCATCAATCGATTATTTTGTGTTGTGTAAAAACCGATTTTTAGTTAGTGTGATACGTAATTACATGTTTGTCAATTTTAAGTTGTAGAAGTTTAGATTGTGCATAGTTGCTGGAAAAGAAATGGTTAGGCGAAAATTAAGTATAGCGGAAAGATGGAAAGCAGTTGGCATGTCACAGACGGTGTTTAGCAACAGAAGGGTGGCACAGCGTGTTGGTGTGCACCATTCTGTGATTGGCCGTTTTATGGATCGTTTTCAAGCGATAGGCCAGGTGGAGGATCGTCCGCAATCGGATAGGCCCCGCAAAACTAACCCAAGAGAGGATAGGCTCATAGCCCGTCGTGTCAAGAGGGAGAATTTTACCACGGCTGGTCGTATACGTTCCGGTTTGCATTTCGGGAGCCATGTGTCTGTTCGGTCTGTAATCAGGCGACTTATTGCTCAGCATTTGCGTACAAGGAGACCCATTAAACGACCGGAGCTGACGGCACGCCATCGGATAACTCGCTTGAATTGGTCACGTGACTTACTCCAGTGAAAAATACGAAACCGGAGACGTGTTCAATGGACTAAAGAGAGTCGGTTTCTCTGGCGTCCTGTGGACGGTCGTGTTCGGGTCTGGCGGCACAGAAACACCGCATATCGCGATGAAAACGTCATGGGCGCAACAGCCTTTGATGGGGTGGTGTCACTGTATGGGGGTGTTTTTCTTTCAATTGTAAGTTACCCTTGCACGTTCTTCAAGGTAATCTCAATTGAGTTGGTAACAATGATTACGTGCTTGACGCGCATGTGTTGCTCCATTTCGACAACCACCGACTGACCGCGCATGTGTTGCCCCATTTCGACAACCACCGACTGGCCGACAGACTATCTTCATGGGTGATAATGCCAGACAACACCGGGCTCGGTTAATACGTTGATTTTTACAGCAGGAGGCGATTGATACCTTCGAGTGGCCTGCCATGACATGAACCTAATTGAACACATTCGGGATTTTATTGGTCGGAACTTGAACCAGCGCGTCCCACGTTGTCGCAATATTGCCGAATTGACCAACGCAATTGTGGAGGATTGGCGGAGATTTGCACAAGATCGGCTTCGTCGTCTGGTTCGTGAAATGAGGAGGCGGGTACGGAAACCTGAGATAAATCGTGGTGGTTATCATGGTTTTTAATTAAATTTGTGTGATCAAGCTGCCCCATATGTTCATTTAAAAGTTATAAAATTCTTATGACCAATACGATTTCTTAAATTGTGAAAACTGATTTCTCGATAAAACTTTTTTCGGCAGTCTGAAGTTGCCAAATTATCCCCCTTTTTGTTTTAAGAATGAACCAATCATACGACTTGCTAATTCACCCAAATTTCAACCTAAAGGTTAGCCTTTACCTTAATACATAAAAGTGTCTTGGTAATAATTAAGTTCTATTTTCATTTTTTACATAGGTGTGAAATCAAAATTATTATTAGAAAAATAAAGGGTGGCGCTTAACTTTTGTCGGACTGTATATAATGTATTCTGCATTCATTAGATGAACTATTAAAATAAGTGCGACCATACAATGTTATTTCATTACTCAAAAATTTCATTTTTTTATATGTTTGATGCCAAGACGATAATAAAAAATAAAAATCCACAGTTTGCTTAAAGGCAACTTGCTTTAATAAAATTTATAATTAATTGTCATCGGGTCTTTTAAAATAATTTGTTTGACTATAAATTGTATTTCGGGGCCTTTTACAGCTTCCGTTATGGTGGTTTTATTGCTGAAGGCCGTAATGGGGCTGTCATTAGGTGGGTGGTTGTCTCATGCACAATCATGCCACATCTCATATTGATATATATATATACCTGTAATATATAACCATACCAGTGAACAAATCCAGGTAATTAACAAAATTTGTAATATAGATTACGCACGCCCAGTAATACTCAATGCGCATAATATTTATATCCACCTTTTGAATCAAATATCTGTAATATCTGAGATAACTACTAACTATTAGTGACCGAAACATTATTTTTATTTGCACGATCAAAAATATCGAACATCATACTTATATTAAACCTTATATCCTACATATACCATGCATTCATACACTGTATGTAACAAGTTCAACATGTGTTATTTGCGGGTAAATAACTCTTGTTGAAATGTTTTACAATTTTGTGGTCAAGACTTGAGAAAATATAGCAGTCTTGAAAGTGTTTTTACTTGAGTTGATTTTGTCTGAACAGGCCTGAAACGTTGTTTGAGAGGTTTTCTAAAATAATCTTGGCCAAAAGCGGGTTAATAGTGCTATATAAATATATGTTATCTGACTTTGTTTTGGCGAATATTGTCTTTTAAAAGACGGATACAATATTTAGAAGGTGAGCCGACAAAACAAAGTCAGATTACATTTATATCTGAAGTTAGACTTTTGATGTAAAAATCGTTAATTGACATTTGTCCGTATTGGTGAACGGCTACAAAACAAGGTGGTGTGTACTTAAAAATAAAATATGGAATTCTTGTCATTAAAAGAAATAAAACTTAAAATTAATTCAAGTAAAAAGATCTGGGATCAAAATCCCAGTAAAAGATTAAATTTTGTCTAACAATATAACTTCTTCACAGAAACTGCGCCGGTCCATTTCTATTTTGATAAATTCTATATACTGACTCGTAGTGTTGATTTAAACAAGTTGGTCACATATCGAGGGCAACGTATTTGGTTTGTCCAAAATTAAGAACAACTGCATTTATATCTGAAGTTTTGACTCTTTGATTATAATTCAGTTAGTGAAATTTGTCGGTTTAGCAGAATGGCTAAAGACAAATTATACAAAAAATAAGATGACAAGTTAAAAAAATTCTGCCCATTCAAAGTAAAAACCGATTGCGATAAAATTAATTCTAATTCAAACTCTCTGTCTAACTTCAGAGAAACTGCGCTAGTCGATTTCTATTTTGATAAATTCTATACTGACACCCAGGTGTTGATTTAAACAAGTTAGTCAAACTACCCAGGGTAAATGTAATTGGTTTGTCTAAAATTGAGGACAACTGCTAAAACATCTCCCGCCTTAGATATAGAGTTTTGTAAGAAGTCACGAGGTAGTGATACTTGATTCCCGATTGGCTGGCGAACTGTTAACTTCAGATATAGGTAACTTTGTTTTCATCGAACGCAAAACGAATCATAATCTTTCTTTTTCAAACGCGGCCGTCCAGGATTTTCCAAAGTTATGTATTAAAAAACAAAGACGACATGATTTTTTCTATCGACCAGGGAAATTTTTTTCTCTAAAATTCAGAACCAAAAAGTATCTTAGGCAAGAACCAATCACTATCCTTACTAGTTAGACGTTACGATTGCGGTAATTAAAAGACTATATACTAATATCTAGTCATAGCAACCTACCTTTACGGCTGTAATTCGTTATATTTATCCTGATATCTTTGAGAATAGTTTCCGTTTTGTTGTCCAGCTCTCGCAGTCTATTATCAATGTTCTTCGCGGTCACACTCTGGTCATTCTGGTTTGCTATACTTCTATTATAAAGGGCAAGAAAATCTTGCTCTAGTTAAATTGTCCTAGAGTCTATTGACTGTACTTGTTGTTTTAAAATCTGTAGTTCTTGTAAAGGCTGTAAACCTTTTAGCTATTCAACTTTTGCCACTCTTTCGTCTATAATTAAAGTGCTGTTTTGTAGTTTATTTATCTCGTACTGCAATAGAGCAGTTTTTAAGTTGGACCTATCGTTATTTTTCTGCAGTCCATGTATAGTATTATTAAGGGTAAAAATAATGCCTTCCAAATTCTGTATCTGGTTCTCGTATTGTTCTTTTAAAGAACTGAAGTTGTTCTGTAACTGGTTATAATTGGATTGCAGCTCCTGATATTTCCTCTCCATATTTTCGTTTGATTGATCGGTGTTGGTTTCTTGTAAACTTTTAATAAAAAATTGTTCCTGTTCTTTCAACTTTTCCTGAAGCTGTGAAGCCATCAACTCGAACGTTTTGTCCATTGTTTGTCGTAACGACTCCGTTTCCCGATGCTGGTGTTCAAGTTCATCCTTTTGCTGTTTTTGGGCTTCCAGGAATTCTGCTACGGTCACATATGTGTTTTGTGAAGTACTTTGTCCCCCGTTTTTATCATCCAAAAGAAACGCCTCAAAGGGTAAAAAAATAATACAACCAACAGGTAAATAAGCATTTTTGATTGTATTCTACAAGGGCACAAAACAGACAATGAAATAAAGCCTTTCTACCACAACCCTATTTCTATTTCACTTGACCTTGTCAGTTTATTAGTTAAGGATAAGATGAGTAACTAAACGACGGCCGAAGTAAGTGTTTTGTACAAAATAGATTTCTCACAATGTGGTTCTATCTCATTCAGGTAACATAACCTAGTTTTCAGCTAAGTGATCTGTGAGAAATTTAATCTTTTTAGCAATAAATATCTGAAGTCATTGAAGTAACATATTTCTTTAAACAAAACAATATCATAAGATCTAATAAAACATGTAAAATCTAGAAATATTTGTACAACTACAACACAAAATAACGAACCTTTTCTCTTATCGTTTTAGAATTTTTCATTTTTTACTCTCCTTGACATTTTTGATTCATTTGTAAATTCTTCAACTTTTTTGCCTTCGTATATGGTTAGTGTTCTTTCTTCAGGATGAACTACGGTAAATGTAGATTAAGTCACGTTGTGTTCACACTAGGTATAATTTAAGCCGGATTAAATTAATCCGTATTAAGTTAATCCTGTTAAAACTGTAGTGTGAACTCAAATTGTGGATTAAAACGGTTTATTGCTTCGTTTCCATTTTAATCTGGATTTAGTTAAGTCACAAACCCTACGCTAGTGCGAACGCATCAGATTACCTGATTACTGGCTGAAGTTGATCCGGATTTAGTTAATCTGGAGTTAATTATAAGTTCAACATACACGTGCTCCATTTACCAGTTTAAAGTTTATTAAGTTACCGCGACACGGCTTAAAGTACAAATCGCAGGTATTTTCTATTGTAGTAGTGATATTTAAATTTCGATGAGTGTGAATTATGAAGTTAATATAATGTATTATTTAAATTCATATATATGCATGATGTAGTCATAGAAATTCATAATTATATAATTATATATGGTGCTTAATTATAGATGGTGCTTAATTATGTATGGTACTTAATTAATTTTAAAGTAATGAAGGGCGATTTTTATTTTATTTATCATCCCTGGACGAATGACATCTGTAATTAAAGGGACCCTCAGTTTCTCCCCGGGGTGGCTGAGGTAAATTGTAACAGGGAATGTTGAATAAATTGATTTGTTTTAGGAAAAACAATACCAGTCGCGGGAAGAAAAACGTACCAAGCTGATAGGCGAGGGAAGTTTGATTTCCAAGATTGGAATTTTTTTTTCGGAAATACCCCTCCCTGTCATGATATATTTGTTTAATTACACCGAATATCATTATTGGCAAATATTCGGAACACTTCCACTTTTCAAAATTTATTTATCACGTTACGTTACTTTAGGCGATGAAGCAGAAACCGAATAAATTTAAGCGGGATGGAGCTCGCGAGGGGAAAAAAGCAATATACTTTTTGGGGACTACCACGGCTTAGGGCAAAAGGCATATTTTTCAGGCATATACCATGGCAGATGTAAAAACGGCCGAATTCGCTAAAATATGCATAAAATACACTGGCTGTGAACCAATCAGAATCCAGGATTCTTATATAAATTGTAATTATGTGTAGAATATCCTAAGGAACAATCAACAAAGTTTCATATAAATCCATTCAGTAGTTTTAGAGGAGATTTTTAAAACTTTAACTTAAAAATTAGCCAAAAACGTCTAAATAGTGCCATATCTCCTACAGCAGATAAGTAATATCCACGAAAATTTCAACACAGATAGATTTCATCATGCTGAATACTTCGGCTTAAGTTAACGGCTTTTGAGATAGGTGCAAAAATCAGACCCCTATCAATTTTTAGTAAACATTTATTAACACGGGTAATTTTGTATTATGTATAGTAAAGGCAGCCATGTTTTTCAACGGATCAAAAACCCAAGCACAAACTAGTAGTTTCAGAGGAGAAGATTTTTAAATCTTTAACTTCAAAAAACTCTAAAAAGGGCCATAACAAGAGATAAATGATAAGGTCTCACTATACAGTTTACCTGGAATGGCCCCTGGACACAATAGTTCCTTCAAAACATAAGAAATGCTCTAGCAGGGTGTTATGTTTTTAAAAGATAGTTATGTACCTGTTTATGTAA
>JAULBM010000007.1:1472777-1483524 GCA_032357055.1 Geukensia granosissima
GAAATCTTTGACGAAAATTGACGGACGTACGTACGTACGGACGTACGGACGGACGGACGTACGGACGTACAGGGGTACCACTTAATGCCCCCGACGCCTAAAGGCGGGGGCATAAAAATAAGGTCTAAAATATTTATGTATTAACTGAACCTGTTTTGTTTTTTAGTTTTTACATTTTTAAATAACATCCAAACTTACACAGAATATCAATACAAAATTAAATGTTTAAAATCTTCATATTATCAGAAGTGAATAAAATTTCATGCACATTTAAGGCATGAGAAAAACAAAAATAAACCTCTATATAAAGCAACATAGAATTTTAACAGTTTTGGCAGCATTAGGATATCCACCTACGGTAACCTTTGGGTAACCCTAAGATTGAACGCCACCATAGGCAAAGCAATTTATCCATGGATTCATGGGTTACCACCTTTAGATACCTTAGGTTACCCAAGGAAAAACATGGACAAATGTTTGAACTATGGTGGTGTCCAAACTTAGGGTTACCCAAAGATATCCGTAGGTGGATATCTGAATACACCCTATAAATACATGAATAGATCTTCAATCTTAGTTCCATTAAAATACATGTAGTTGCCCTATTTAAAAGAAGAGATCAAAATCAGAACAGGGCAGTACAAAATCGGTGGTGAATGTATGTCTATCAATCTTATTTCAGAATATCATTTTTATCTTAACCATTGTATTATATAAAATTTGCAATTAAATTTTTTTTAAACAATGTATATTACAGAATGTCAATTTCAAGTTCAATTTCACCTGATGTCAGATTCTCACAAAGAATTTTACCTTCTCCAAATTATTCCATATTAACATCTTTGATCAGTTGAGATAAATTTCAAATGAGCTGCCCATTTTTTTAATGCTACAAATGAATTTCTACAGTACACTATTCCTTTTTTACAGTATTATCTATAATTTTACATTTTTACAAATTTTAACAAACATTTTGGTCATGATTATATAAACAAAAAATGAAATTTAATAAATACATCAACCAGACATTTAAATATGCATAAAAAATAAAACAGAACATGGGAACAGTACTTTTATTTGCAAACTGAAATTTTCTTTTATTAATTCTCCTTATTTTTACTAGTTAATATGAATATAAAGATGAATAGAAATAACTTTCTGGGGGAAATTCAAACAAACATTTCAAATATTCAATTTTTGTAAGCTACACTAGCATGTACCTCAGGTAAAATGTTTGCCGTTCATTTTTAAAATTTCTTAGAAAAATTTATCAACATGCGTTAAAAAAACTTCAACTTGAAAATATTTACTTCAATTTGCATTAGTTTGAATTAACATGAATTTTAATAATTTTCCTATTTTAGAAATAAACATGTATTAGGAATAATTCTGTGTACAATTACATGTAGCACTATCACAGGATGTTACATCACAATTTGATCACATGACCAAAAGGTTGACCTTTGTGCACCACCACATACAAAGGGTAGGTATGCTAAACCCCACATTTGGCCCAATTTTAGATTTTGTGACACAACAATAAGTTGTTGTGAAATTTTTTTTAAAAGCCATCTTCAAATAAATTGTAAAATATACTTATATAATTTTCATCATTTTGACAAAACAACAGGCCCCATTGACTATTTAAACAAGAATATACCATTCTCTGTAAAAATGACAAAAGTTAAAAGGATACAAAAAACAACACCAAAATAATTTAACATTTCTACTTGATGGATATTTTATTGAACAAAGTTTGGCTCTGATGCTTTTGTTAAATCTATATGAAAATTCACAAATTGTATCAATTATTAAATTAAATTAAATTCTTAGTATTCTCACACATAAACAAATTTCTATGTGCTATAAAATACTGTTGAATTTTCTTTTCCGAGACATTTTTCAATAGAAACAGTAGATTTGTCTTTTGAACATTTGTTATAAATCTATGTAACATGTGGATCGTGTCTGGCTGGCATATATTCCTTATTCTTTCTTTAAAATAGTAAAGGTATAAGCCACTTTTAATTCTTGGGCCAAAAATTGGGTCAACACCCTCGTCCTTTCTGCAATACCCTTGCAAAATTATTTTTTATGAAAAAAAAAAAAAATCATATATACAATGTATATCATAGGTTAATTCAGACACATTCTTATACATTCTCACTCCAACAAATTTCCTATCACACTTATAATATAATGATATACTCACAAATATAATATATTTTTTTAACAACGTGCGCCTGTTATTTTCTCACTTTTCTTACACAATTCTCTCTTCTATCACAAAACCCACTCTTTAATCTGAGATCAAATTTTTCCTACATTCAAAACCCACTCTCTCTTCACAGACTAGAGCTCTAGGAGAATACAATAAATAAATTATTGAATTATGCTTGTTCTGCTTTTTCTTCAATAATGGATATAAAATTTCGGACCACATCTCTCCATCTTCAGATCCAGGGACAAAAAGATATATCACACAAATCATATGAAGGCAGTTTTTTTTAGAAATCAAAGGATGGCATGCTGAGATGAGATTCTTCTTCTTGTGTCGTGGTTGGTTGAGAATGTTGCTCTGTATAAGTCTGAACACAGTCTTGAGACAGTATATTACACAATGCCAATAAACAGTTACTTGGAATCAAACTCCCTGAAATGTGAAACAGATTGATCTTTCTCACTATTTTTAATTGTTTGTTTGATTGGGGTTTAACGCGACTTATAACAATATTTAAGACACATCTCGGCAGTCAGTTTTACTGGTGGAGGAAGCCGGAGTACCCTGAGAGAACCACCGACCTTGGGCAGGTAACTGACAAACCATATCATGTGCCATGCAAGTTACACTCAACCCATTTTTGTATGATTCAAAGTCAGACGAGAACTCACGCTGTATAGGTGATAGGCTACAGTGATCCATATAGGTAAGTTTAAATCAACTACCTAGACCACTCAGCCACCCATATCCCCTCACTATTTTTTACAGCGGAAGCAAAAAAAAACAGAAATGCCACACAAAAGGACACAAACAGACCCTCCAATCTAGAGAACACAAAAAAACCAAAAAGTTGAAATGAACAAGACAGAGGTCCAATGCACAATATCTGTATCTCCTCATACCCAAATCTAATGAAGAAAAGACCCCCAAAAATAACAACATTCCTATGCATCCTTCCATTTGTCATGACTGCTAATCTAACTACTGTAAAGTCAGAAATTATTGCGATGTTTTTATTATTGCAAATAATGTGACAGGATTGTAATCGCAATTATTAGAACTTGCATTCCAAAAATTTCTAGTAATGTTGTTTGAAAGGCTGCAAAAATAAAATTGATTATTGTTACTATTGGAACATTCACAATAATAAATGCACACACTAATTTCTGAATTTACAGATTATGCAAAAGTTTAAAAAATACTGAAAAAATGGAGTTAAACAGAGATGACTAAAAGAGATACACAATATCATAGTTACATAAATTAATTTGTCTAAATGTGGTAAATGTGTGTGTCATGAAAAAAAGTTTTGTAGATGTTAAATGTACAGATGTTCAAATCCCTTTTTTATCTTCACACTTCACAGATCCCCACACAAACTATAAAAAATTACTTGAAAGCCTTGAAGATTTCATATTTTTTTAAATCTCAGTTTGATCTTCAAATTTCTCGCCAAGACTTGAAACATAAAACCTTTAACTATCTCAACTGTAGTTACTATGATAATGACTTGTGTGATAATCTTTATGTACCGATTAACAAACGTTCTATCATTAAGAGATATAACTCCACATACCCACAATTCTCTCTCCTGCATCTGTTTTTAGACGGATTATTTGCATTTTAGTGTTGACACCACCTGGAGCAGCGGCGAGAACGTTTTCCACTTTGTTCCACACACTTAATACTGATCCACTCAACACATGGAATGTACGTGTTCTCAGTCCCACATCACATTGTAGACCTAATGCTGTCTTTTTACAATTTCCTTTCCTAAAATGTCAATTGTAGAGGCTTTTAAATATTTGTTATAAAGGTATGTAAGATGGGGATTGCATCTTTCTGGTAGGTTTTACATATTCTTTCTTTTAAATATTACAGTTTTCATCCTGAGCGGTGTACAGGATGTTCAATTCTGAGCAGTACTTGAGTTTTATGCTCTTATCTATTTTCTACAATTATTAACCTACCAAATAGTGTGACTACAATTATTAACCTACAAAACAGTGTGAATTCAATTGTGTGCCTACCATAAAGTGTGACTACACTTAACCTACCAGAAAGTATGATTACAATTGTTAACATACCAGAAGTGTGATTACAATTGTTACCCTACCAAAAAGTGTGATTACAATTGTTACCCTACCAAAAAGTGTGATTACAATTGTTACCCTACCAGAAAGTGTGATTACAATTGTTACCCTACCAAAAAGTGTGATTACAATTGTTAACCTACCAGAAAGTGTGACTACAATTGTAAACCTACAATTAAGTGTGACTACAATTATCAACCTACCAGAAAGCATGACTACAATGTGTAGCTGACGAGATATACTGCTCCTCCCACCATTTCTGTGCTGTATCTGGCAAGACCTGTAAAGAAACAGAAGATATGTCATATTTGATTTTTTTGTCCAAATTTTCAGTTCAAGGATATTGATACATCATATAACTAGGTATCAGTATTCTTGTTATATCTAGATAATATGTTCCCTATAAACATGTGGTAAAGAGTAATCAGAAGCCATAAACTGGATACAATAAAAACAACTAACAAATGGAAAATGACATCCCAACAAGAAGCCTCTGTGATCACATTAGCCCAAGAGTTTGCCTTCACTCATTTGCTAGTAGTGATGTTCTTTAAAAAAAATCAAATGTCTATAAGACATTTGTGATGCCACTGCTTCGTGGAGTAAAATTACTTGTTTTAACTATCACCATATTTATACAATAATATTGTGTTCTCCGTGTAATATGCCAAAATATGTCCCATGGTTTGAAGGCATAATGCATGACCTGGAGGAGTGTACATTATGCCTTCTAGCATTGGGACATATTTTGGCATATTACACGAAGAACATTATTACTCTGAATGTTTACTTCATTGTCAATCAAAGTGACAAAACCAGGCCTATTAATATCACATGATTTTTCAAAGACCACCTTTTACAGGCATATTACATGGATAAGTGTTTAATATGTGTTAGCGTATTATATCAACACTACGTGTCTTTCGCAAAAATATGTTAAAATAGTAGACTTGAAATTCTAATGAAAGATTCCTACACAAAGTAATAATTCATAATATTTCATAAAACCAAATGCAATAATAAATTCTAATGAATATTCATGTTGCAAAGTAACTATCTTTGAACACAACAAATTGTTTTCACTCTTTCGGAATTCCTACTTTTTTGTATTTCTTTTGTAGACTGGTCAAAGACTCAGGATGTGGCTGGCGTCCTGTGTTTGGTCTAAACACATTATACAATTTATCTTTCTTTTTATTTGTTCCATGGTATACTGCCAGGATTGCAGTTCTCTTCCAAAATTTATCCTGAAAGTAAAAAGGAATTAATAAAGTACTTAAAATTTTCATCAAAGTGATGTAAATACGAAATTATTCAGAAGTGGTAACTTTGAACATCTTTTGATTAATGTATCAGTACATGTAAATACCTTCTTATATTGTGATATTTCCAGTACTCTTACAAATATATGGCAGTAAAATCGGCAGTCCGATACTGCATATCATTTTAAAGAATCTGTGAAAGTTTGGTTGAAATCTGTTCAGCTGTATTTTAGTAGTATGACAGTAACAAAGTGGACACAAAACAACAGGTTATCGCTCTACTGGAAGCAGCATGCGGCACAAAAAGATGTTAAACAGTAGAGTGTAATGATATACCGGTATATCAATATATCTCGATATTTTACAACAAACCCTTGAACACCGGTACAATATCTTGTGTATCAATATTTTTCCTGTACAATATATATTGGACAGTTTAATGTCTAGATGCTAGAAATTAGCTGTTGTTGACATGAAGAAGCAAAACATATGACCAAATAACATAATTTTTTACATAAAAATACAGATTTTTGCCCCAGAACACAATATTTTTTTAGAATTACCACACAAAATAATTAAAAAGTAAAAGAATAAAAGGCAAGAAATAAGAAGTAGGTGCATATCGATACATATCATGATACAGGGGTATTGTATCAATAGATCATGATACAGTTTTTCATTTACGATACTCATCCCTATTTAACAGTAAAGAAAATAGAGGACGAAGTTTGTAAAACATTACATACTATGGTACAAATGGTAGAGAGATGAGTTACTGATGTTGTTCTTAAAATTGCCGGAAGTGGCTGGTATTTGAAACATCTCAGAGGTCTATACCTGTAATGCTCAACTATCAATCAGATATAGAGATTTTGATTGATTGATTGACTGTTGCTTAATGTCCAGCAGCAAATATATCATACATATTCAAGAGGAGAACAAGTTAACAAACTAGAGGCTCCAAGGAGCCTGTAATCGCTCACCTGACTCAAAGTTGTTTTGGCAAAATATGGCCATGGTGGCAAATTCCCACAGGTGCCAATATTAAACTATGATTGGCCATGATGGCCCTAATGTATAGTGCCACACAAAACCAAACATAAATTTTAAAGATGGCCATCCAAAGTCTATTCCTCCAAAGTTTAGTTAAAACTGGCTTAGCATTTTCAAAGGAGTTGACGAAAATGTGAAATTCCCATAGGGTCCAATGTTAAACTATGTCAAGCCATGGCGGCCATATTGGATGGCGCCTGGCAAAACCGAACATAATTTTTATAGAGGACCATCCAATAAAGATTCCACTAAAGTTTTGTTTAAATTGGCTCAGCGGTTTCAGAGGAGTTGATGAAAATGTACAATTCCCATAGGGTCCAATGTTAAACTATGTCGAGCCATGGCCGCCATATTAGATGGTGCCCGGCAAAACCGAACTCAATTTTTAAAGAGGACCATCAAATGAACATTCCACTAAAATTTGGTTACAATTGGCTCAGCGGTTTCAGAGGAGTTGACGAATATGTAAAATTCCCATAGGGTCCAATGTTAAACTATGTTGAGCCATGGCGGCCATATTGGTTGGCGCCCTGCAAACTGAACATAAATTTTATAGAGGACCATCCAATGAAGATTCCACTAAACTAAGTTAAAATTGGCTCAGGGGTTTCAGAGGAGTTGACGAAAATGTAATATTCCCATAGGGGCCAATGTTAAAATATGTCGAGCCATGGCGGCCATATTGGATGGTGCCCAGCAAAATGAACACAAATTTTAAAGAGGACCATCAAATGAAGATTCCACTAAAGTTTGGTTAAAATTTGCTCAGCGGTTTCAGAGGAGTTGGTGAAAATGTAAAATTCTCATAGGGTCCAATGTTAAACTATGTGGAGCCATGATGGCCATATTGGTTGGCGCCCAGCAAAACCAAACACAACTTTAAAGAGGACTATCATAGGAACCCTCCACCAAAGTTTGGTTAAAATTGGCCCAGCAGTTTCAGAAGAGTTGATGAAAATGTGAAAAATTTACGCCAACGACGACGACGACTACAATGACGACGGACGCAAAGTGATGAGAAAAGCTCACATGGCCTTTTAGGCCAGGTGAGCTATATATATGGAAATAATACATTATTTTTCTGAAAATTAACATGCTGTTTTTATAGAAAAGACTTGACCATCAAAACTAAGAGTAAAACTTTGATTACATCATATAAAACTTTCCATCACAAAGATGACATTCAATGCAACAGTATAGTTTTTATATGCATTTTTAATTGGATACCTATGCCTCGAATTTTAGGAAGAGGTACCAACAGTGATTAAGGTCAAATTCTTAAAACTATAATTTACTTGAACAATAACTGAAACACTTTTGTTGGTTTGATGGTAAGGCAGATCATACTACCTCTGCTTACAAAAATTACGGTTTCTGATCCTTGCAAATATGCATACATCAATAATATGGAAGCGAGGCTTTGGATTTTTTTTTTATAAAGACTATAAAGTCCAACTAACCAATCAACCAGGATATACTATGGGTTTACATTTTTTTCTGCAAATGTCTCAAACCAAACACAATTGTTACAAATGTTGGCACCCATAGTGTAATAATGATATATGATAAGACTTTGAATTTATGCATGTGCATTAGAACAGTGTTGTTACACCAAACATTGCTTTACACAGTCTCATAATTTTTTTTCTGAGCATCCAGTACATGTGCCATTTCGCCTTTATGACATCATGAACAGCCAGAGCACCAGACTATTTCTGTCTTCTGTTGAAAAGATCAACTGTGTTCTGACTGATGAATGATCTCCTTTGTGGCAAGCATTTGCGTAGTCACTGAAGCATCTGCATGGTACAATAATGCATCATAACTAATGAATAGTTGGTGCATCACAAACAGACTAAAATTTATAAAAAATAAATATGTTTGTGTATTAATAGGAAACAAAATGTTATAATTTACAAGTAAAAAGGTACAAATAACTAATATACAAGTATTTGCATGCCAAAAGTGTGTGTCTAGATATTCTCATCCTGGATCAGTACTTTAAAACTGACCCAAGGAACCTGCACTGACAACTGGATATTGAAGTGAATTCCATAAAACAACTCTATGTGGAAGGAAACTGAATTTTAGCAATTTGTTCTTGTTGAAAAAGTTTGATATTGAAATTATGGATTCTGGTGTGGAGAAAAGGTTGTTGGACAAGGTACAGGTTTGGATCAATTGCAACAAGGTGATGTGATATTCTATATAGCATTGTTACCTGGCTGATGTTACTTCTGTGTTTAAGTGTAGGCCATTGAAGGTGAAAAAGCATGGCTGTAACCTGCTGGTGTAACAATAGTTGTTGGTGACAAAGTATGCTGCTCTCTTAACTATATATTTTTTTTTTCTGTGGGAGGTGCCCACACACTTCCACAATAATCAAGTTTTGACTTTATCATTGATTAATATGCAACACTTTTGGTTTCTTCATTTTTCATCTGAATGTTTCACCTAAGAAAGCCTAAGATCTTGTTAGTTTTGGTGTAATATTGTTTATGTGTGGGTCCCAGCTCATATCATGAAAGTTACACCAAGATATTTTGCTGTGGTTACTGATTCTAGTACATGTAAGGTTCACACAGAGTTTTGTATGAAAAATACTCACTGACACTAACTTAAGTCTGAACTCAGAGATGCTGGTGAATTTCTGAGAAAGCTGGAGAAAGACGTAAAACTTTCACTAGCTTTTAGAGTTTTTTACTGCATAAACATATAGTTTTGTATAAAAAACAATCAAACCTGACCTTGGAGACTGCTGGTGAAATTCAGAGAAGGTAGGAGAAATTTCACCAGTCTTGGTGTTTTTCATACAAACTGCTCTGTGTGTACTGTACATGATCTTTTAATATTTAATTATTTTTGTCAGCAGACTGACCCCTTGTAACACTTTGAGAGCTGCATTTTCACGGTGAAACTACATATCGAATTTCACGTTGCAATGTTATTCAAATCATTTTGAAGAGTGATAGCGTCACCTACATGTAAATGGGTATATTTAAAATAACTATTGTATTGATCTAGAACAAAAGGATATATAGCTAAAACACTGGGTGTAATATTTGTGCATAACACATATCTGGTTATATAATTAGGCTGGGGCTCTTGCTAGGGATCAGGATGGACAGACTCCCCATATTTGGTCAGGGCATGCTATCTCTAGCTATTTCTTGGAACAACAGCTGGGGGTCCAGTCAGTGGTCACTCTGTCATTCCTTATTTGGTCAGGCGCTTGGGACTGACCAACGCATACATTAATTAATTAACCAGGGTCCATCACTAGACAAATTCGTCTGCAAATAATCATGTTTAAGATGTTACAGCAAATCATTGATAAAAATTACAAAGAGCAGAGGACTCTAAACTGAGCCTTGTGGAACTCCACTTAAAACAGGGAATTGACTAGATACCTCACCATCCAAAACCACTTGTTGCAATCTGTTGTAAAGGAAAGCAGACACCAAGTTCCAGGTATTACCACTAAGCATTTTAAAGTGTAACATGATTGTTTTCAAATCTGTTTGTTCACTTGACTGAAATTTGTTTTAATCAACCAATGGTAAAAGGTTTCTTTTTTTCTTTTGCTCTGTCTTACCTTTCTTGAAGTAGGAACAGCTCCTTTTCAGGGGTGAGTAGGGGAATTTGTATAGCTACATAAGCTTTTGCTTAATTTTTGGTATAGCACAACCATGACAATAAGCATGATAAAAATAATTGTTGTTTTTATTTTGGGATTCTGTTTTCTTTCAATCTTTTATTAATGTAAACTGCTGTGAATATATACACAAGAAATGTGTACATTCCCTGAAATTACATTATGATGACAAATTAAAATCAGCAACATGATAAACATTGTATATATTAGTTTTGATGCTGAAAGGTAAAACTATTTTTTTTAGAATAATTTATCTGTAAAACTAAAAGGTATGTTAATGTTTATGTTTTTTCTTACAGTTACATTTAAATTTTTACTCCCCCAAGAATAGGTCAAACCTACTTCTTATTTGGAAGTGTCTGTAAATGTGTGTGTATAAATATAAAAATAGGAGATGTGGCATGATTGTCCATGAGACAGCCACCCACCAAGTGACAGTAGATTTTAACTTCTACAGGTCCCA
>JAULBM010000007.1:1514305-1530759 GCA_032357055.1 Geukensia granosissima
ACCATGTTTATCTACAATGTTCTGTTGTCGACATGCAGGCGACACACGTCTTCCGGGGAAGACTCAAAGCTAAGTTTAAATCATTTTGTCTTTCGTATTAAGATGACTTTACGATTGTTAAGGATGGAACCACCTTCCAAAAAACTTGGTGATATTTACATTTGGCAATAATTTTTGGAAATTTTTTATGCTTTGGCCTAAGGTCTCATAGGCATTAAGTTTTAGCATTGTTTGTCCGCCAGTCTATATGGTAATACATTTGCCAATGCTCAATATCAGTTACAGACACACATGTTTTATTTGAAAATACATGTGAAAACACATGTGAAACATCTGATTTCACATATGTGACACATGAAAATTGTCTATTTGTACATTGCTTGTGAAATAAAACACTTGTCAAATGTTTGTTACAAGTAGTAAACAACATGTCTAACATGTGAGGTACCATTAACCCAGTTTAATTTTATTTCGACTTTAATTAGCAAACTGATGTCAAATTTATTTTAACATGATCTTGTAATTTTAAATTTTGACTCATTTTGCCATTATTTTATGTATGTAGAATGTATTGGTGGTTTTGCTTCGTGGACTTTCACCACAATCTTACTGTGCAAAACTATACAAAGCAAGCTTTACACTAACATACCCTTACTTCTTTGAAGTAATTCAAAGGCCAGTAGAAGACGGGACACAGGTGGTCGTCTTTTCAGACTAATCCGGCTTCATTTTGACTTCTCTTCCTAGTCATTTGTAACACAATAACAGTAAAATGTAGTTGATTGTGTTGAATTTGATTTTATCCTGTTTCAAATGTATCCTTTTAAAACAACAGCACTGGAACACACCAAATGGTTTTACGTAACAGGTTTAATAGATTTCCGTGTAAACTGAATAGTCTATTGTTCAAAACAGATCGGAAATTCAATTCATGACCGATTAAGCTTGTGATGAGAGAAATGAAGTGGTGACATAGTCAATGAAAGATGCACTCTGTGTTAAAATGTCAGGGGTCTATTTCCTGATAGGAACATCTATAGTTTCAGAACAATTGGAAAAAATTTTATGATTTTCTGATGCATGTCAATTTCAGCTTAACCTGTCTGATTTATAGGAGGTTGATTAAAATTGGATTTCAAGCTTTCATTTGTAATAAAATAAAAGGATTTAATGAAATAAACAGACATGGGTTGATCAATTATCAATTAATAAACAGTTTAATGAAAAATTTAAAAAACAAATACGCTTTTCTGTGTCTTAATGTGTTCATCTCTATAATACGGTAAATGAATTCCAGGTTTAATTTTGAATATCATTCTTGTATAGAAAGTAGGCTTCCTGACAGGATAGAATAATTTTAAAGCCAATCATTTTAAAAGGAAATTCTTTCATGCCCCATTTTCTTCAAATTGTACATTTCAATAAAGAAACAAAATATGGCTACAGTTTATGAAAATACTGGACAAATCTTTTTACATGAATGTAACCAGTAAAGTCTTTTCACATGTGCCAGTTGATCAAATGTCTATTCAAGGAATAAATCTTGTGTACAGTGAGTATACAAGATCAGCAGATACTCCTAGTTAGAGGGGGTATTTGCCTATCTTTTATACTCACTGTACACAAGCCCCTGTGAATAAAGCTTATCTTATGAATAATTTCACATTGCATCCTTTGGATGGGATTGTTTTAGGGTTAAATATTTTGAGAAACTCACCCTTGGTCTGTTTCTTTTTCATATCTTATTTTTCATGGCTGAAAAGCCATGCCATATGAAAGACCGATATGAAGGCAGTTGAAATATGCCATTCCCTGTTTTCTCTGTAAAAAAAAAAAAGTTTCATGCATGATATGAAATATGATATATGAATGACTCTAATGAGGAGCATGAAGTCAGCAGCTAAGAAATCTCAGCTATGTAGAAAAAAAGTATCCTGTAAATAGGTCTTAAGTCCCTATTAAATTGTCATATGCATTATTTACGTTTTATACTGAAGTGTGTAAAGCGAACAGCTGGGCTAAATATCAAGTTCATATTTGATTGTAACACAAAACATTACTTTTAATCATTTGTCATTTGTATTCAGATAATTTTACTAAGTATAATTTATACAACAACAGTTGTGAGAAGATGATCTCTGAATGTGATCTTATTGCAAGTTTTTTTTGAGACTTGAGAAATTTATTGCAAACCATTTATAGTAAAACACCTGTATAGAAATATCTGTTAAAGGGGCCATTATGATAGTAGATTGTTTGTGGTATCAGAGAGAAACTTGGTATGTAGATAACAAATTTAAAAGTATATATATGGAGTATAGTTATAATTTTAATTTCCCAATGAGGCCATAATGGGAAAAGCATCCATCTTCAAGGAAAAAGTCTTATCTTAAAAGTTTGAAAAATAAAGTCAAAAATATGGAAATAAGTTCAATCCAAACAAATTAAAATGATAGCATATTGAAATAATTTTCAGAGGAAAATTTGAATTCTACAGTATATATTAAGTAATTTTGGTGAATTTTAGTATTCATTTCGTATTGTTTGATTCCCCATTTAAAGAACTTTATATATTGAAGTTTTTTTCTTTCAACAAAGAAAAGGGAAGATGTGGGGTCAATATCAAGGATACCATGCATCTTCTTTTTAATAAATGGAGAATAACTGTTGAACCTAACATCTCCACAAGTCCTCAAACAATGGTCCTGTTTCTACACAGTTTATATACTGTTGACAAATGAAAATGTTGATCATGTCGTTCGGGCAGATGGTCCATAATCTTTCGTTTGAAAAGTAGTTCCAGGAGATTTCTTTTAAAGAGTAGTTCCAGTCGAAACTGAAATTTTTTAAAAATATTAAAATGAAATTACCGCGGTACATGGATAGTATTTGATTATAGTATCAGATATCATTTATAGGTAATATTAAACTTCAAAGAAAATGTTCTGATATTCAGTTTTTTGTTGCATTTTAATGTGAGTAAAGGTTTTGATTTACATTAAATTTTTAACAGCACACACTTGTAGCTTAATGAGTCTTGAAGTGGATACAGGAGTAAAAGAAAAAAGTCTTTAAATTTGTATTTACTTATATAGACTTCGTTTTGAGATAAAGAAACAGACCATTTTACTCAAAATTTATTGGGACTTATAGAATTAGTGTCCAAACATATATTGAAATTACTTAAGAATATATTTGAAAATGTCAATCGAAATATACAAGCTATATCCCGAAATAAATCCCCTGACCTAAGAAGGTAAATATAATCGAGGATCAATATCGTTTAATATTGGCCTTTCATTGCATTATTGCTCTTGTCTTTTGGGTAATATTTGGAATGTAGCAAGTTTTAATGTTAGCCTCTAAATTTACCTTAGATTTAAAATCTTTTGACAAAAATTTAAGATTGTAAATAAAAATTTTAAAGTTCAACAAAGCCCTTGTAGTTTTATGATTTTAGCCGGGATGAAGTTTTCAACCTAATGGACATGTTTTAATGTTGTTTCAAAGCTTATTGTGGATTTGAGGGATCTTTTCCAATGAATCACAACATATAAATGTCAAAATCTGACAAGAAATCATCGTAGTATGTTTTGACACGATATTAGAGATTTTAATGAATACATTTGATTGATAAATTTGCTTGATTCTCATACATTTGAATAATTTTAAAGTTATCCTCATCACAGTAGATGTAAATGATTTGTTACGGTATTTGTCTCTTTTGATTTAAATAATTACCGATCACACAGAATTCAAATTCCCGATTCTCTAGGTAGAAGTTTATAGATAAAATTTAAATCTGACTCCGACTTGATATGAATAATCGCAATTAGGCATGCTTGTTTAAGACAGAAATCCAAGATCGTACATGAACTTAACAGTATTAAAATCTCAACCCTTTTATTTTGGACATGGCTATAGCACCATGCTTGATTGAACACATCACTTTAACCGGCTGGCCCTAAAGACGAATATGTTTACATGAATTGTCGTGGATCTACCTGTATAATACTAATTAATCAATAGCTAGTTAAAGGTGTAGACCGGTTGTTGTATTCTTGTTTGGAAGTTCAACATATATTGTTTGGATAAATATTTTTATTTACCAATTTAGAATTAAAAAGCTAATTGGATATACAGAGGGAAAAAAATCAACAAAATTCAATGATTGAATTTATTGGCGATAATGATTTTTATAATTATTGGTTTCCATAGATTGGTATAAAATAACAGAAAAATTACCTGTAATTTGTAACATAGGCAGACACCTGGATTTTATTCTTTGAAGTTTTAATGTTGAAAATGATTGTTATATAGCGGAAAAATCAATCTATAGGTGGAAACTTAAATATCGTAAAACTTTTGATATAGACGATGTTTCTCATGCTGTCGCAACGGAACAAAAGTTAAATGGATTATATCAAAAACATAATGGATAAAATACATTTGAACAAATAAGTGTAATTTGAATTACAGATTAACTCGGATTAATAATTCAAAATTGTGTTCTTATAGTGTGTTGTGTGCATGGATATTAATTAATTGGTATAAGAATTTCAAAAATAGAAATTTGGAATGTGGAAATTTTGTAGTGTTTTTTGTGAGGATTTTAAAAACATGTTTCTTCCATTAAAATGATGAAATGGGCCTATCGGTCACTTAAAGATGGAAAAGATGGTAAAAAGTCAAAACGTGAGGTAAGAATTCGCTAATTTGTTTACTTGTTTTTTTATTATAATTTCGTAGATATAACTTATAATTATCAAAATTTTAATACAATGAACTCATTAAAATTCTAACGGTGTCAATGACTTGATTTAAAATTCACAACATGTTTCCTTTTTAGATAAGTAATTAATTATAATTTGTCAAATATTAAGTTTGAAATTGTACCTAGAAATAGAGTATAAGAAGCATAGATCAGTGTCATATCTGTTAACCTATCAAATTTCATGACCTGTTTGCCAGTGCACATGCAGATTTTAATATCATTAGATTACAATATTAAAAAAAAGATGTGGCATGATTGTCCATGAGACAGACATCCACCAATTGACAGTTGAATTTTAAATTTTGAACTGATTTTCAATTAGGCACAAGCCAATGTAGATTTAGCAAATGGATTCGAACTTTTGTGTAATGATATCTTTTTTGTCCATTTTTGCTTTTATCAAATATGTCATCTTCTGGTTAAGACAAATTTGGAACAATTATTCTATGGAGAATTAGAAGAAAATTGCTCTTGGTTTGAGGTAAATTGGCCACCATGTCTTGCTTTGAATTATAGAAATTAACTGTCCATTCCAATGAATATTGTACTGTGTATATTTAACCAGGTGCTTTCAGATATATACTGTGTTTGACAAAGTGGGGTCCATAAATTTTTCCACTGCACTGATGCAGTAAAAATCAATTTCAATGCTTTGAAATTTAAAAACACCATTTCAGTAGGAGTTTTCAAGTCTGTTGATTTGGAATAATTGTATGAAAATAAGATAAATGAAGTAAAATGGATGTTGAGTTTATTTTTTTGGCTGCTTGTGCAAATTAACTTTAAAATCGATATTTCTAAAGATTCGTGGATTACTCTAAGCATAAGGAAATGTTTTAAAATTAAACTGTATATATATTAATGTACATATTATAATGATTTTGAAGTCGGAAATTAGGGACTACCGATTTTCACCTTGTATTGATTGCTTTAAGTCTATGGTCTTAAAAAAGATTTGTTTATGTTGAAAAATTTCCTTGTCTTGCTTAAAACACCTTAGAAAAAAAATCAGTAGTAATACTCATGGGTTTTTTTCCTGAAAGGCCAAATATTATCTTTGCACGGTAATCAGTTTACAATGCTCTTTAAAAAAGCTAGATCTAAAAAGGTCATAATGCACAAAAGATTTGCTACCATATGTAGTGTAACTGATTAAAATGATTAAGTGAAAACTTTTGATGTAGAGTGTAGATAGTGCATAATTGAGGAATTATTTACAGAGAATGCTCCTTGTGTCATCTGAGTGTTTCTCACGATATTTGCAAGATTCCGTTAGCAACATAATGTTTATGTGGATTAAAGTGCATAATACACAATTGATTTATATGAAGACTTGGTTGTTTTCTAAGATAATGGAATTTAAATTACACCTTAATCAATATACTTGATATAAACAGTTGTAACAACATTTGTAAGAAATCTGCGGAATGCCATTTTAACACTGAAAATTCCAGAGTTATTGAATTTGACATTGAGTAAAAGAAATTGTTTCAAACTTACCTAAATTTGGCAATGTATCTTATTTATAAGAGTTCAGGATATTTGGAGAGGAAATAAGATCATTATTTTAACAGTCTCTATGCATAATTTCCTGACCAAATTCCCCTTTATGCTTCATATGATCAGCATGTTTTTATTACTCCAGCAAACAGAGTTCAGGGTATGGGGTTACGGAGGTATATCAGAATCACCCTGTCTTTCTATCTGTCCAAACACCTCATAAGCTCATATCCTTCTAAACCATTCAACAGATGTCAATGAAACTTTACATGAGCATAAGACACTAGATACAATGACAAAGGAAGGAATTATCTCAGCTCCTTCCAAGGGCAGATAATCCATGGGGCGAGCAGGGGTATCTTTGGTGAGTTTTGCTCAGTATGTCTTTTTTTTGCAAACTTGTGGTATCTAGCATCCCAATTGAAATGCATGTTTTTTTTATTACTTAAGTTCTTACTAACTTGTTGAGTGTAAAGGAATGCAGGGAATCCAGGTTTTCAACTATAATAGCATTGGTTTAAGTTCCAAATTCTGTTTATGTTACTTTATTGTTTTGTCATTGAACTCACCCATTATGTTTATTTGTAACAGAATGAATAGTCAACACAATAAAGACATCATTTGTATTAGACTGACAAGTAATGACTCAATCAATCCAATCTCTATCTACCCTGAAACCATAACATGCTTCACTGCAGGGTCCATACTTGTCACCAGATCTCAAATGACAATTTAAGGGATCATCTTTATATTGGGGCCTAGAAATGGGGCAAATATTCCATTGCAATCTAAAATAAGACCAGTTTTATGTTTTCCTTAGTTTGCAAACATTTTAGATGTAAGGATATCCATTGTATCATAAGATGAAAACTGTTTTGTGATTTGATTGTCAAAGAAAATTAAAAAACCCTTTATAGATCCCCATTTTTGCACATTAAAATAATTGGTTAGACAATGCATACATACTAATTTATCAGTCTGATTGCTATCAACTTTGGTATGATGCTATCAACATTGGAATTAATGAGGTGCATTTGGGGATGAAAAAAAGATAAGAAAAAAAGATCTGTTAAGATTCCAAAGCTTTGAAAGATGATATCAAAATTATTAAAATTGTAGCATATAATTTTGGTTTATCATCATTTATAATATGTTTCAAGGCTGATGGCTTTGTATGAAGAAGTGATAAATACTATGGAATTAAAAATAGATAAAATCAGTGATCCAGAAAATTTGAAAATTTCTTCAAATGTTCCCTGTATTGTTCAGTCTTATCAAAATCAAAAAAGATATTATATTTTTTACAAAACCATTATATTTGGTAAAAATTATGCCATTTTATTTTAAACTTGAGACCTTTACTCATTAACCTTATGATTGCTTGTTGAACCTTTAAAGGAATTTACACAATGAATAATATAATAATGGAGCCATTAAATACACATATAAATATATAGAGAGTTTTATTAGGTGTAGTAGTATATGTACATGTCTTTTATAAGATTTTTCATTTCTAAAACTATCAGGTTTTTTTATTGGTTTTTTTAAGAACGTTATGATGTTTCATTGAACCTCCAACCATTTCTTCTTGAATTATATTTTATCTCCATGAAAAAAAGCTGGAAAGATAATTTGTACTAGTTTTTTTTAGCAATTTTGGCTTTACTTGCATTGCAGTTCATTATACATTTTGGTTTTTAACATAAAATGTACACAGAGTTCATAACCATTCTTGTAATGTGTACATTTGTGATACCACACTACATGTACAAGTAACCACAAGTAGTTTAATTACAGTTTGACCTGACATATTACTAGAATAGCTTACTGACAGCTACAACTGTTTGATGTTATTGTTTACAATGTAACGACATCACAGGTGATAGATTGGATGCCAAACATCATGTCAAATTTTATTGAAATCCATCCATTGTTATATTCATTGACATACAAATTTGATTTTCATTCATAAAACAACTCTAAGATTGGGTGGATTTCTATTGTTATAAAAGAAATGGATCAGAAATGCATATTATGCCAAATAGTGTACTGGCCCAAAATTGAAGATAATTTTCTAAATGTCCTTGTTATTTCATATGAAATTAACTTTCATAAAAATTTTTTTTGGAAAAAATGTAGTTTTATACATATGAAATAAGAGGGACAGTTTGAAAGTTTTGATAGGTTTTCAAGCAATTAGTTATACAGTTCAGAATTTGAAAAGAAATGAAAAGTGTTGCTTTGGATTTTAAATACAAAAATATTAATATTCAATTTATTTAAAAGATAGTGTCTCCAAAGCATTTTCCTTTTTAAATTGATATCCTTGACATTCTTTTAGTGCTAACCACTAGTCAATTTTAAAAAGACAAATGCGTTTTGCATACGGGAGATACCAAACAAGTATTTATGACTCAAGTCTTACACCAGGTCATCAGAATTAAGGTCCCTGCCCTTTTACCATTTGTTACATAACTGTTAGACAGATATGTTTTAATAAGAAAACACCTATAGGAGCAGGTGCTTATCATAATTGTTACGTCTTATGTATATACTTGCCATATTTAGCAAGTCTGTCTCGCAGCCTCGTTGATTTATTGAATGTTTTATAATGATATGTTGAAATTGTTACAGTTTGGTGAAAAATAGTTATGGTCTTTAATACAGAGTTACCTCAAATCTGTAAATAGAGACCTTGAGTTGTAAAATTGGCAGTTTAAAAAACACACAAGTGCAATGGGATTGAATACTATCAGGTCTTATTCTGAAAAAGTTTAAATAAAATGGCAGACAAACTGAATAGGATTTCCTCAAAAAAGTCAAACTTTATGGTTTCTCTTTAAAAATGATGTGCGAATCATCCTATTTAACCTCTGTACACCTGGCAATTTATCACCATTTCTTAACATAGAAATTATTTATGCAACCAATTATCAAACACACAAAAGGTATTTATATTTTAATTTGTCGTCCTTTCTGCAGATGAGCCTTTTTGTAGTCCAAAGTCGGATTCAATTCGGCATTTGATAAAGGTTTATGGACTTAGTGTAATACAGGGATTGTATAATATTTTAATCCCCACTGATTAAGAATTATGCGGTGTTCATTTACAGTACTTGGACCTGTATAACTATGACCTAATGTTAGGTGAAAGTTTTCTGAATGAAGGGTTTGTTTTATAGTTCAACGATCTCCGATATATTACCATTTGTTGTGGGTAATTGGTCAAGAGGAGCTTAAATAAAAGGTGTTATTAAGTGTTTTGGTAGATTAATTTTTCTCATTTTGAAGTATTTGTGAAAAAACATTATGTTTTAAAATGGATATTTTTGTTTTTTTAAATATTTTTTTTGTAAATGGGCAGCTAATGGCAGATTGTTAAAATTCATTCAATGTGACAAATGAATATTAAACATTACTTTTAAATATTGTTCCATACAAAAAAAAAATTTTTTTCAGGACATCTGCCTTTCTTAACTTCTTTCCTTATAGGCTGTGTGTTTTAATGGGTGACATTATGTGTTATTGTAAAATAAATTGACTACAGAATGTAAAAAATTAGAGGTTTTCTCTGTTTGAAGATTTCCTCAAATTTCTCCTCAATCCCAAAACAGACTAATCAAAAGACAACTTTTTCAACATTCAAAGAAAAACTCAAGGATTAAAGAATTCTCAATATTTTATGAAATTAAGCCAGACCTTCTTCTAACCAGGCCACCCTCATATCTTGACAAAGTTTTGAACAGCTGAGGCAAAGTTTCCAGTTTATTCAGGGTTTGGTTCTAGGCTGCTTTGATGTTTTTTGGATGTGATCAAATTTTACTCTTGTTAGTGTCATGCAAGTTGGAGATTGGTTTAAATGGTTATTTATGTATGCAACAGGACAGGAGACATCTTCATGTAAATCCAGTTTATGGCACCTTGTGTGTGCTTTGTGAATGGTCTCTTTTTTAACTTTTATTCCAAGCTGCTAAGCATGAATTATTGTACTTTAAGGCGTTTGACTGAACAGCATGCTGTCCGCAAGAAACTCAATGCATCAAGTGAGCTGGAAAAGACTCACCGTATGTTTCTAACACAGTGTCCAGTTGTTCGACAGTTTATAACTATTAAATATGAATGCTGATTGTTTGGTAGAATCTGAAAATTAGAAAATTTTACTTAATTAACTAAGCTACCGGTAGTCTTGTCCAATAAAGGCCAGTGGCTGGAAAGGGTTAAAGCTTGTTTAGCATAGCAGGAATTTGAATAGACTTAAATTGAAATCGGATGAATTCTTATTGATCTATAAAATCACACTACCTGACATTTGAAAAAAAAATTGGCCATTTTAGAAAGTATGGAATTTGTTTTTGATGATTATCCTATGATATGTGATGTAAGAAAAAGCCTGTACATAACAAGAAAAGAGTTTCTTTGCTAATTCAATAAGATATGGTCTTGTAAGTGCAATTTCAATAATTGACAGGTCAGAAGTTAAATGAAATCCCTTTCTATAAAAGTTTAAATTCATTTGATTCGGTTAAAGAATGATTTGATGTTGGCCTAGATAAACAATATCTTAAAAATAATCAAATTAATTTTTCAGTATAACAATATGGAATGAAATTGACGAAATTGAATTATTTGTTTGTCTGATTACATTTTCTATCAGGTTTTTGGACAGGAAATTAATTTCACAATGGAAAATGATAATAGTCCTCCATATCAATAAATTCATTTATACTTTTAATTGACTTTACATAGTTAATAGTTATTGATGTAATTAAACTGTGGCCATTACATCCATGAAATTACATCTTGAAAACCTTTAAAAAAATCAGATTTCTTCTGCAATATCAAGTGAATGCACTGAAATTTCCATCCAACCTTTTAATAACTTATATTAATGTCGGCACAAAGTAAGCTGTCAAACAGAAAAAGTTTTAACAGAGTTAAGTTTAATGTTATAGTACAATAGGACTAAGAAGTTGTTGCTGGCACACATCGAAACAGCAGGGTTAAACAAGTTTGTAATGCATTGATTACCACATTGTACTTGAGATAAAACAGATAAAACATTTTTGAATTATATGAGAAAAAGTAATCCAGCAGGACACCAGAATGTTATGCCTGACTGTTGCAGGACACCAGAATGTTATGCCTGACTTGATTTTTAAGAGTAACAGTATAAATCCAGCAGGACACCAGAATGTTATGCCTGACTGTTGATTTTTAATAGTAACAGTATTAATCCAGCAGGACACCAGAATGTTATGCCTGACTGTTGATTTATAAGAGTAACAGTAATCCACCAGGACACCAGAATGTTATGCCTGATTGTTGATTTATAAGAGAAAAAGTAATCCAGTAGGACACCAGGATGTTGTGCCTGACTGTTGATTTATAAGAGTAACAGTAATCCAGCAGGACACCAGAATGTTGTGCCTGACTGTCAATTTATAAGAGTAACAGTAATCCAGCAGGACACCAGAATGTTGTGCCTGACTGTTGATTAAGAAAAGTAACAGTAAAATACTGTTGATTAATAAGAGTGTTGATAACGGTTATCCAGCAGGACACAAGGATATTGTGGCATCTTTATAAATGCTCTCAGTTATTGAACATTGCGTATAGATTACATACTAGTTTTTATTTCTTAAGAGTTTTCTGGTTTTAAGCCCTAAACACAACAATAAAATAACATATTACACTGAAAAAACATTCTGGGTTGGGCAGTCAAATACGTGTAAAAGTATTATTTCTAATGATAATGGACGATTTAGTTGAAACCTCTCTAATTGAAGATTATATGAAATAGTCAGGCGTGTGTTTTGGGGATTAAAAACACACTTTAATTTAACTCTGATTGTAAAATTCTATTTAGTCAAGTAGAAATAATTGGTAGTTGGTAGGACCAAGTTAATTGACAAAATTGACCACTAGGCCATTCTTTTGTCAGGGTGTGCTTGATTGGACTAAAAGGCTTTAATTTTAAAATTCAATTTTTAAAGAATTTTAAATGGTCTTATCATTTAAATAATTCCAATTAAAGAATTCCTAGCTAATGAATCAGGAATTGTTAGAACATTTAGTTTATGAGGTATATTGAAAAAAGAATGAGAATTCTTGCCATTACAATTAATAAATTTTTAACTGCATGCCACAAACACTTTATGTTTTAAAAATGATAGTAATCTGTGTTTTCTTTTGTGATATTAAAGGAACAGCCTTTTTACATGTAATTTATCTAAAACTCTTATACTATTTAAGCATATTTTACATTTATTTTTAAGGGGAAATTAGTGGGTTAACTTGCTCTGTGTTTCAAAATTCTGTGATGGGATAAAATTTGCCCCTACAAAATTTAAAAAAAAATATATCATGAGATCACATTGCATATTATGCAATAAAAAGATAAAAAACTGTTCTGAGCAAAATTTTCCACTCATGGCAAGACAAAAACATTACTTTTATTGTTTGATAGCAGTTTTCATGGTCTGAAAACTGTTTCATAGGTTCTTAAAAATGAGCTATTTCAACTTCATTAAGGTCAACAGAACCTAGGTGTTTCTTTGGATACTATATTTGTGGATTGCTGCAACTTAAAGTTAAAAAACGTTTGTACCCTACAAAAACTTATTACTTTTTCAGTAATTATTCCCCAACATTAATAATTACCAGCAAAAATAAGCAAAGAAATAATTTTCATGCAATTCCTTAGATTAAATTTGGAGGCCATAAACAGAGAGTTGTGTAAACACTTTTTTTTTAAGCTAATATATGTATATTAATAAAAACAATCCTCAGGGAGCTTCTTCAATGCAAAAAGTCTGCATGCTGTAACAGTCATGTTTCAGTTACATTGCATTTTTTCAAACGGACATTTTGCCGGAAGAAACATAGTTTGGACTCGGTACAATAAAAGGAACTTCTCTGTGGTCCTATCACTTAAGGAGAAGTTAGTAATGATAGCGTTGATTGAAAAATTGGATAATGGTCTGAGGAATAGATTAACTCTGCTGGTGGTTTTCATTAAGATCGGTAATTTGTACATCAATGGCCGTTAGGTGATGGTAATGAAAACACATCCTTTATATTGCGTTTTCTATAACATGTTGAGAAATTTTGTAACAAAAGAGAGGGATAATGAATTTGGTGAAAATATTTGGAAGACTTTTCTAATTTTACCACACACCACCTGTAGTATATATAGTTAATCAGTTTTAAATTACACAGTCATATATATATGTTATATTAAAGGGGATTTATTTTAAAAAATCAAAATTGATCAGCTATATTACTTCCAGAACTAAAAATAATTCATTCTTACATCTATGAAGTAAAATTGTTTTATTGCTTAGGCCATTTTTCCTATGAATTTTGCAAAGCATGAAGTGTTTTAAGCTAAGTTTTGGTCTATTTTAAGGAGACAAGACTGGACCCCTTCCTTATCAGTCATATTCCAGAAGAAGCCAACAAGAATTTTAAATTTTGTTTAGTTGTTAATATCTATAAAAGAAGGTCAAAATGACATGACCAAAAAAATCATGTTGAAAAGAAGCCTTTGTACCTGTATATAAATATTATGTAATTTTATTGTTGGCAAACATTTTCAGTTTTTATGGTTAAGAAGGGTGGTATTACCTGGTATAAAGATCGAAGCCAAAATCTATACACCCCAGCTGGGACTAGTAAACAGAAATAGACATGCAATGGACTTGTTAACCTAAAAAATCAATGTCTTTCATGGGTTATGACAATTTGATTGAGATAATTTTTCCATCTTCAAACAACTTGTCAAGAAGTCCTATCATACAAGCTCTAACTAGTGATGAACTGACATACTTTGATATTGGTAAGATACGACACCACCTGGCTGCTGTTTCATAAAACTCACTAAACTAATATGCATGTCTGGCCATAGAAAATAAATGGAATACTATGCACATTAAATTATTGATTGTAATTAATGAAACATGGGTCTTGCTCCATATTAAGACTAGTAACTGTATATGTTTTTACAGAAACTTTATACTACCTCAGTTATGTAATGGTAAATATGCTTGTCTTGAGTGTGAAATGTCTTGGGTTTGATATCTTGCCATTTCAAACTTGAGACATAAAATTTGAGGCTTCTCTACTAAAAGCATCTAGGACAAAGATTGAATGACCCAGTCAATAATGTATGGGTAAAGTGGTATGTCTTCCTCTAGACTGTAGCTTTATTGAGCAGTAGGTAAATAATCTTGCTCAGCTTGTCAGTCTAGAGCAAAGCAGATTTCTTCATCACCATTTGTTAATATGCTCTCATCCTGAAAATGCTTGAAGAATTTTGTGCTGGATGTTAAGCAACATTCAGTCCATGATATGGAACAGGTCTTGAAATAAATTGAAGCATTCACTTAAATTTTTTCGGATTTTGCATCAGCATCAAAATAAATTTGGATCAAGTACTGAAGATTATGAAGATCAGGACCATGTTTTACTCCAATGCTTTATTGTTTGAATAGTAGTATTATTAGAATAATAACTGCTAGAATAAGACCTCCTTTTAATGAAAAGAAAAGGAGAACATCATATTCCTATTGTGCCGAATCATGGATCTTGAGTTTTCCTGTGCATGAATATTAGTTATTTGGAAATGTACAAAACAGGTGATAAAAGCGCTTTTAATCAGACATGATTTGTTCTGCTATTTGAAACTGGGATTTTCCCATTTTGCAGAATTCAGCTTCTGAAAATCCATTTCTGCTTTATTTCTACGTTGGCATATTCATGTCTGTTATTAGATACATTGTTATGAACATGTATAATTTTACTGAATTTTTAGCAAAATTCTAGTTTCACTTTTTATAGTTATTGAACCACTTCTTTCTTTGGGTAGACAGTTGGAATATTTTCCCATGTATTTAGAATCAGTTCAAGCCCATTGTTTTAATTCCTAAACAAACAAAAAAGTAGCCATTTGTTCCTTTCTTCTGACAAACATACGCCAAAAATTGTCCGGTCCCGTCTTCATAAATTGTTTGTTTTAAACTCCCTCAGATAGTGTGTTTGGGGCTTGTTACAAAGAGTTGCCGGCCCACAACAATTACTGGACAAATAGTTGATGTTGACTGTGGCGGTAGTTTAAATTTACCTATGTCATTTGTTTACAAATAATTAATCAACGAGGTATTAAAGTGGAGGTCGTAACCCATTTGTGAAAATTTTTGTCTGCCTAGCAACTTGCTAATCAGAAAATGGACATTATCTGCTATTATATTTTAGACAGAACCTTCGACATTAATTTATTTATAAATAGTAATATTGAACTCAAATCAGATTGGAAAACAATAGTCAAGATTAAAAATATTTAGATGTTAAGATTTAAAATTGTTTGAAGATAACTGGACAATAGAATATACACTGGGGGTTCAAGAAATAATGAACTCCTTAAGCCCTTGAGCAAAGATAAATTTTCAATTTATTATGTTCACCGAGATGTTGAAAGAAAAAAAAATTTCCCTGTGATTTCAAATACTTGTTTGTTAGCTCCCACCTGAAAACTGACTCAACATTATCCAAATGTTCCAGGTGGCTTTCAGAAGCAGGTGGTTAGGGTAAATTTTACGATTGATTGTTGTTTGAGAGGCTTCATGAGTAACATGCAGATAGTTAGTAGAAATGTTAATCAAATGTTTAAGATTAGTTAAAGTAATAAATATCAAAATACGGAGTGATATCCAAGTAGAAAATACTGGTGACCACAAGTCTTCAGTTCAGTTGATCGAGAGTTTAAATTTGGGTTTTTTAGGATGCTAATTATATGAATAAGAAGAACAGTACCCTGATAAATAAAATATTATAAAAGATGTTAATAATAACAATGTGTTATGTTAAGAAGTTGAAATAGTTGAGGATTTCTGGGTTGATTTGTTTGTAAGAAAGCCGGATTTTCCCTCATATGTCAAAACCACCCGAGACAATCTTTACTTAGATTTTAACCCTAGGATGGATTTCTTAAAGAATTGAAAGTCTACAATTGATCATAAGTTTTTATGTCACAATAATTTTTTGACTGTTATTTCAGACACTTATGGTTAATTTCAATCTTAGGACTCTTTGAGAAATTCATTACTGAAATTCCATAGTTACAGTGTGAAACAGAAATAACTTCCTGTCTCTTTAAAGACACTAGCTGTGTTGTATTTACTTA
>JAULBM010000007.1:1532680-1543013 GCA_032357055.1 Geukensia granosissima
GTCTTCAGTTCAGTTGATCGTGAGTTTAAATTTGGGTTTTGTAGGATGCTAATTATATGAATAAGAAGAACAGTACCCTGATAAATAAAATATTATAAAAGATGTTAATAATAGCAATGTGTTATGTAAAGAAGTTGAAATAGTTGAGGATTTCTGGGTTGATTTGTTTGTAAGAAAGTCGGATTTTCCCTCATATGTCAAGACCACCCGAGACAATCTATACTTAGATTTTAACCCTAGGATGGATTTCTTAAAGAATTGAAAGTCTACAAATTGATCATAAGTTTTAATGTCACAATAATTTTTTGACTGTTATTTCAGACACTTATGGTCAATTTCAATCTTAGGACTCTTTGAGTAATTCATTACTGAAATTCCATAGAGACAGTGTGAAACAGAAATAACTTCCTGTCTCTTTAAAGACACTAGCTGTGTTGTATTTACTTAAATAAATAAGTATAAAATGAGATAATGGCAATCAATTTTTACTGCTGGTACCACTATCTTCTATAGTACTTGTACCAGTATTTGACACCCTGATCATAGGTCTGATGAATGGGAAAAAATAATAAACAAATTTGAACTTTTTTAAAACTTGTTGCTAAATAATGTCTTTAATGGTAAATTTTAAAGCTATACTATCTGATCTCATTGATGGATAGAAAGAGACTATTCTTAAAACAGCATTTAATTCAAGAATTACCGGTAGACTTTTGACCCCGATCAAAGGTTTGATGTTTATATTGAAATAAATCTTTATTTGCCTAAGACAATTTTCAGGGGGAAAAACTCTATTTCAATAACACTTGGAAAACATTATATATTATTTTATTTACTTAATCTTACTCAAGACCAATAAATACAGGTGTCATGTCATTATCATAACGGCACTGTCAACAGCGAATAATATTTTACTCTTAACTTAAACAAATTAAAAAAACATTTTTATCAATACTTTTCTATAATCTTGATATATATGAAGATTATTATAATAGTCCAATTCCTTGGTAGGGGGTCCTCAAATTTGTGTCGCAAGACTTTTGTATATTGATCATATATCTTTATTGTTATCACGGTATTGTGTGCGTTTAAAAGAGTGAAATAGAGGCTTTTTTTGTCAGTATGAAAGTTTTGCAGTAGATGAACAATTTGTCAGGGCAAAGCATTAAAAACACTGTGACAAAGGTGCTCCCTAGCCTACCTGATAAAGGTTAATTCAGAAAAAGAGCTTTGTACTCAGACGATTTTGTTAGAAATCAAAATGATGAATGGGTTGCAATCTTTCTGACATTTATTCCATATCCTTTAATTTTGTAATGCCAATTGTAAATTATACTTAACTCTTTTAAGAGTTTCAAAACAAATTCAATATTTGCTATGCTTAGAAATAAGTTGTTATCATATGTCAAAGTATTAAACCGTTATCACTGGATCATTAATCTAACCTACTTATTATTAATCTATTTTAAAAAGTCCAAGATAATACACCCCATCTCATCAGGAAGCTACAGAAATTCCTAGTCTTAAAGTTTCAGCACATAGAAGTTTGACAATTTTATAATAGGACATGTTTTATTGTGTTTTTCTAATTTATATTGCCATTATTTGACATGCCAGATAATTTCTTATTAATATTTCATGATTATAAATATTTGTATTTTTCTTCCTGTTCATAATGTTATAATTAACACTTTTGCATAATTGATGATGAGTATTTCCATTTGTTTTACAAGACAATCCCACACATTTGGATTTCTTTTCTTTAACAAAAAAGGCAGGTCACCATGTGCAGAATTATGAAATAGATCTGATACTGTTTGAAATTACAGAATTCATGCATTTTCTATACTTAGAAGAAAAAAAACGTCTTGTCATTGAAATATCCACATATGTCAGAAATGGATATCTATTGTATGAATAAAAAATATGTTTTAATATCACCTGTCAAACATTTTGATATAAGACTTGAAAGGATTTTGTTTCAGATTTTTGGTTTTTTCATAATATGAATCAGCACTCTGTTTCAGACATTTGAAAGCAGGGAATGTTTACAATTTGACAACTTGTGACATATTAAACTTTGGTTGTTACAATTATGCAACAACTTCTGATCTTTCATAAAGTAATCATTTGTTCATTAAATTTGCTTGTACCATTATCTTTAAGAATGATATGGGAAACATACATGTAAAATTATCAGTTGTTTTGTTGAACGGGACCCTGGAGGTCACATGTATTAAGCATGTGCTGCATTAGCTCAACTTGCACCACATCCATACCTCTATTTTAGAACTCAACTGCTGACTCCCGTTCGGTGTGGCTACTGCACTATCAGATCTTTTTGCTTCTTGACGTCAGATTTTCTAGGAAAATCTTTCATTTGATGCATGTCTAATTGATTTGATTTTCCCTAAAAAGTGACGTCACAAAGTAAATATGTTCTAGCTTGATTCAGCAATGACACCAAACTTGCTTCAGCGATGGACAAACTACTGTAATTCTGGATCCTAGATGAAGACAGGAACATACAAACTGAAGCATGGTTAAATTAGTTAACCCCCTCTTAAGTTAAGTTTTTGCCAGGATGTATTCTTTCAAACTAATACCCATCCAATATAGCCGTTTTTTTTTTATGAAACATGAACACGAAATAAATTAGAATAAATTTTGTAAGGGTAGGGTAAGGGATATACAATCGGCATAATGTGACATTTTTCATTAAATATTTGGATTAAAGTGTTTTGATCCATTTCAGCTTGATTAACTTGGTGAAATCCTTACATCAATGGTCCAGTTCATATTTAATTGAAATCTTTGTTTTGATTATATTTCCGACATTAAACATATGTCACATGGTTATTTACGATTGTCAAAGTATTTTGTTGTTAAATCAACAGATCAACGGGTTCACAACTGTTGTGTGTTTATTCAAGATCCGTCACTTATAGACCATTGGCATCTCCATATAAAAGAGTTACCCTTGACTTGGGGTCAAGTGATCCTGGCCTTTGACCTTATGAAGTTATTCACTAAAAGAGAATGAAATGTTACCAAAGTCTTTGCTGTTGAATGATGAATTTTTTAAATACTGGGTAAAATTTCAAAATTTGTTGCAAGAGTAAAAACCATTTTTAAGGCAACAGGCTCAATAAAAATGATTTTTGACAAAGATATATCTCAGTAACCCATATGCTGTTTTTGTTTGTCTATGTGTGTATATGTTCTCTTTGTTTAAGAGTTGTTGATTGGTGGGTTTTTTACCACTCCTGTTAATACATATTCTTATTAGCTGAAAATAATTATTCAATATGAGATTTTTTTTAGTTATAGCTCGTCTGTTAGGGTTTTTGTTTTATTTTGATTTTTCCTTGGGAGGTTTGGGATTCCACTAATCTAGTTAAGCCCTGCAACACTTGTCATGTCACATCCGAAGTCATAAGGAAAGGTATTCCACTCTTGTTGAAGGCCTTGTGGAGACTTCTAGACACAAAAATTCCCTGTTTTTCTTGTGGATATATATATATATTCGCTAATTGTAAAACATATGTAAGATGAGGATCGTGTCTTTCTGGCATACATTCCATATTCTTTCTTTTAAATATTTTTTGAAAGTTTGTATTTAAGTTATATCAGAGACACCATGTAATGGCAAAAATTTTATCAAATTACAAAAACATTCTGATAAGAAATTTAAAAGGGGAAATATATTTTGATAGCTTTTAGTTCAATGAATTTGAATTATTGAAAAATGATTTTTATTGTATAGGACATTAATTTTATGAAGTGAAATAAAACAGGCCTTTTTCAAATCAGTATTTTATAATGTATTGTCAAACTTTTAAAAGTCAAGATTTTTCTTCACTGGTACGATTTGATGTTTGATTGTAAATATGCTATTTTGTTAATACCTTAGACTGGATGTCTGCACAAACACTGCATTGTTAAAACAACAATACGATAAAAGATTTTAATTTAGATCATTATCCATTTTATGCATGGCGCTTTGTTGAGAGGCGATGAAGAAAACTATTTCACACTTTCGATTTTCCGAGCTTATGATTATATTCGCTCATTGGAGTCAGTTAAAAAAAGACCACGACTGGATCATCTTTCATTCGACCTCATATTTACATTTCACGATCAAGAGAACCTACAAAACGTATGAAGATAAGATATAGATCGCTGATCTTTTGTCCTATTACAATTATTGTTCGTGTCTAGATGGTGTTAAATAGATATGTCTTCATTTTTCAATAGCGTTCACTTTTAAGTATTTTTGTATTAGAGGTGACACGATTATATATTATAAAGTGAAAGAAATACAACAATTTTTCCTCTTGTTATGTCTAATGTTTGATGGGTTTTACTTTCAGATCGAATTCTTTATGTTGTCTGGTTTAAGAGTTAGGATATTCAATCTCAACATAAACCTATCGATTAGCATAGGAAATGCATAAAGTTCTGGAAATTAAAAGGACGAAAATATAATTGTTTGTCATTAATACTCGTTTATGTCCTTATACCAATTAAAGGTGTTAGATTGCAGTAATTAACGGATATATCCTTGGTTAAAATCAGTTACGGTTGAAAATTCTGATGGTGTTTTTAATTTTAGAAAATTAATTGGTCTTAATTTGTATTTGACGATGAAACACAGGCAAGAGAGTTCTGAAAGTAGAAGATACTATCATTTCTATATAATAGTTAGTGGAAAAGGGTAAATGATAATAGCTTTTATTTTACCCCCCTGAAAGAAAAATGTTAAATGCATGATTAATGTACTTTTTGAAGGAAATGCTAATAAGTGCATTGTTTTTCTATTTCTTTATACAAGAAGGGTTTATCATGATTAAAAGTCATGGAAATCTGGACAACTCCAAGGATTTAATGCATGTTCATACCTAATGTATATTAATTCCCATTTTCAAATGCGCATAGAGAGAATATTTATCATTTCAATGTTATCATGCACATTGAACACGATTTCACATACATGTTAACATGTTTAAGGTTGTCAATACGCATTCAAATGGGGGTTGGATTTGCATTATATGTCCATTTGAACGCAGCATAATATATGTCCTTGGTGTTATAAGCTCCCACAATGGTCAAAAGTAAGAAAGTAAGGGTGGTTATAAGACACAAAGTGTAGTGTGGATGTGAATAGAAGTGAAATCTTAAGTTGTTTGGTATCAACAAAACATATTTAACCCCACCACATGTATCATGTGCCTGTTCCAAGTCCGGAGTGGAAGTCATTGGTTGGTCTTAGTTTGTTTTTCCCTTTGTTTTTCTATGAATTAGATTTAGGGTAGATTTGTATGATTTACATTTACAGTACAAGTTTTATTTGTTAGTGGTGATTTAGATCTTGTTACAGGAAATAGGATTCCATTCCTGTTGAAGGATTTGGGGCAAAGTCAAGATTTGATAATTTTCCTCCAGTTCTTATTGAGCTGGAGTATGATCTAATTGATATTAACTCAATACCTTCCTGTTTTGTTGACTTTTTAAAAACTAGTAGTGTGATGTTCATGTTATACTAGTCAACCTGTTAATGTTAAAACTGTTGGATTCAGGGTTTTATAAAATTGGAGTACTCATAGAACTTGTGTTTCAGAAACTCAGTAGTTTATTCTAATCTCTAATTGCATGCTAATTACTCTATTTCTATTTTAGGCATATTTAAGAGAAGGAGTAGCACTACAACAGCTTGGTCAACATGGTGACGCCCTGGCCGCCTTTGCTGTGGGACTGGCACAAGATTCCTCCAATACCAGTCTACTTTCCGGACTTGTGGATTCCTCCTTGAAATCACCACTTAAAGGTACTTTGTGGAAAAATTTGAAAGTTGTATAATTTTTGTAAATAAAGGAAGCCATTGCTTCAAATACATATATATGTGTATTTCATTGTAGTCTTTACCAATGGGGTCTGGAAGGACTGCTTTAAACATCAATTTTCATTCCTGAACATTTATATTACCTTCTAACGAAAAGCTGATGGTGAATGGTGAATATTTTTTTTTCGATATTTTTTCTTATTTTAGTTAGAGTTTTGCATAATGAAAAAATAAAAAAAACATTGATGCATCAAAACTATGATGGTTTTATGCTTAAGTTCTTAATTTTGACATTGAATTCCATCACATGATATTTTTTCTTGTTTTATTTTTAAAATTTAAGCAGATATATTAAATTAATTTTCAACTATTTCAATTTTCAGAGAAATTGGGTCCAACATTTCAACAACTGCAGAAGTTAAAGCTACACCAAAGTCCATTTGTTATCATCTCTGTGATTGGTCAGGAGCTATTAGCAGCTGGTCTCTATGGCTCTTCCATTAATATGCTGGAAGCTGCTCTTCAGATTGGCACCTGCAGTTTGAAGTTAAGAGGCTCAGTATTTTCTGCTCTCAGTAGTGCCCACTGGGGACTGGGCAACATTGACAAGGCCATAACATATATGCAGCATGACCTGTCTGTTGCTAAATCTCTGGGTAGGTTTTTAAAATAAATGAGATTTCACAGCATGAGATATCTCAAAAATTTATCAGTAATATATGTATTCTTAATTGAGATATCTCAAATTTTTATGCTCATGGCATCTCACAGTGCTCATACATGAGATTATAGTTGATATTCTTATACCTCTTAATAATCTTGTGTGTGAAGTTCCTCAGAAAAATCAAATACACACACTCACATGCCTGCATTATCTTAAGAGTTTTATACATCAAATTTCATTTGTTCAAACATGGCGCCAAATAAACTTAATTCTATGGTTTTCAGGCCAATGCACATTTTATTTTGGTACCCACATTTCTAGTTTAGAAAAGTCCATAACCTGTTCCTAAAAATGGCTGACGAGCCAGGGTTTTTGTGTTTTGTCACTTTTGTGACTTAATTTATCCCTTCTATTGCCATCTGACAAAAGTGATGCTTGATAACTTTGGAAAAGAGGGCTTAAGTAGGAAAAGTACAGTAACATACTTTATGAACTTTAAATGTTTTTCCTTTACCAAACAGGTATATCTTCTTCAACTTTTAGAATATACTGCTTATTCAGTGAAATTTAGGACGGTTGATCATTAATAACTTAGAATAATATTTCTTCAGCTATGAAATTTATAAGTTATGAAAGTGTCATTCATTCAAAAAAAATATTTAAGATTAGTAAAATGGCAGCCATGTTATAATCTTCTCTCTTAAGGGGAGATAATTCCTCCCAACAACAAAAAGATGTGTGAAAAGTTGGATTATAAATTGATACTAAGACGTATTTGATTTGAAGAATAGCAAACTTTCTCCTCAGGGTGAAAATTTGAATTCAAGTTGTCAAAACAAATATAAAATCATTCTTAAAATAAGAAAAACTAGGGCGACTGTTGCTGAATAAATAAAGGGTGGGAATTTTACTGAATTACGTCCCGATAAAAATTGATTTCCATTCAAGAGATGTATTTATTTATATATTTAAATCATTAAACGACTAGTTAAATTCTTACATTAGGGAATTTAATTTACTGGTAGGTAATAAACGTAGTCATTTAAAGAAGAAAACGTCTTGGGACCCTGTGGTACGTTAGAATGACAGTGTATGGCCGTGACAATAGAAAGTTATGAAACCAAATTTTACAATTATTTTAAAGAATTTTACCTTAAAAGGCTAAGGCTATAAAACTGTGTTAAAATGTCTATAAAATGTTTCCATTGAAAAGTAAAAAGTCTATTATATGTATTATCTTAGACCATAAATTTGGGGTTTAAGGACACGTTTAAACAAAGAGTGTATATAGAATATTTCAATGATCTCTTGACCTTCAAAAATTGTCTGATACATCCAATTTCCTATATCTAAAATCAAATTAAAAAAAATATTTGTTCTATTGATTACCAAAGCATGTTCTGCCCTTCCTTTAGAAAGTTATGAAATTTAAGGGAGTAGACCTATGTAAAGGGACATAACTTTTGACAATCTTTGGTATGGTAGTATATGTACTGCCGAGGCGAGTACAAATGGTATGTTTATGTCAACCATTTTTATATATCTAATGTAAGCATCTTATTAACAAAGATTAATTTTGATCTGTATTAATTGAATGCTTAAATAACTGTTTATGCAACAAATTAATATAAACATATTACTAATTTCAAGAGTTATCTCCCTCAACCCAGGTCTACCACCTTAAATGACCAATCTAAAATCACCCTTTTTATTCAGTCCATAAAAACCAGAAGATTGAGACCTAAGCAACTGTCAACATTGCTTTGGGTTGTATCATAGGTGTTTCTTACTATTGTAGGCACTTGATCAGGAATTTAAAGATCTGAATGTGGTAATTTAAAATTAATGACGAAGACAGAACCATTTTCTAATGGAGGAATGTGTTCAGTGTGCAATTTCCGAAAATAAAGTAAAAATGTGTGTCCTCCATATATACACACAATCCCTGACTTCAGACCCCTGTGACTAAAAAATACAGCTTAAACAAGGCAGGAATCCTCAAGTCTATACAAAAATGTCATACAACAAGATATCATTTCAGAAAAAAGACAATTTTTGCTATAATAACTGGGTTTCATTTAGCTTAGTTTTGTCTGACTCAAATTAAAAGTTAAATCATTAATTACTGGTAAAACAGTGCACATGGTACAATAATGAGACACAAATTGACACACTTTGGCACTTGCTTATCCAATTGGCATGCTAAGAGGTCTCTCTCTCTCTACAATTAAATATGATTTATTGGTTTGTATGCCTTTTTCAATATTCCAGCTATACAATGGCTATATGTTGTCTTAATGAAAGAAGTTAGCAAACAATGAAGGAACCCCTACCCTTTCACAGACAGACTTAATCATGAGTTTTAAGTTAAATGGGCCCTTCTTTGTATGGTATAAAGTGGGGTGAAAACTCACACTATATTTGGCAATAGCTTACAGGGCTCAAAACAGTAAAGTTAAAATAACCCACAAAACTACTACCAAGGCCCATGAAACATTTTTGATCACATTGACTTATAACTCATGAGTTTAACCACATGGTGTCCCCTTGATGTGCATCTTGTCCAAGTTGGAAGATTTTAGATGAATTTTTGTCATTATTTTAATTTTTACATTGCTATTATTTTCTTGTCTGGCCGTCTCTTGTACTGATAAAATTCAAAATGCAATCATTCTATGTTCTGATTTTTCCAAGATCATTTTTTACTGTATTGTTTATGCTCTACTTCTATCAAATAAATCAAAATGAAACCAATGTATTTAAACTGTCTGTGTGCAATAGTAAATTCTGCAGATTCACTCGTTGGTGAAGATATAAATCAATAATAGAAATGTAGAATTTTATATTGTTAACCATCAATAATTTTAGTTTTAGAAGCTGATATAGTTAAATAATGATATTTCATGCCTTGGAAAGGTATTTGAAGACCTTTTGAGATCAAAGAAATAAAATTATCAATGGCTAACAGTGTAAGATTTAGTTTCTTCAATTCATTCTTACAGCTATTGCATTCTTACCATTTTAAACTAATAAATCATAAGCACAAACTTGTGAATCATTTGTTTCAACACCAGTTGAACTATGTGAAATTTACAATTGAATTAGAAGACTGTTTATTATGTTTTGTTTGTGTAACTCTTTCCTTGTACAATTTAAGATTATAATCTATACGAAAATAAGACCCAACAAACTTACAGAAAATTAGATTTTCACTTAATCTATAATCTGCAAGCACTTGATATTTAAAGAATATCTTCTTAACAAGATCGATAATATCCATAGATAAGTTTAGTTGTTTTTTTTTAGATGGATATGAAAGATCAAGTAAAGATGCCCAATGATAATAGCCATGTAACGTCAATGATGTCATCTTCTTTATGAAGTCAAAGAGCAATGGAGTCAACAAATATTCTTTCATATCAGCAAAGTCGCCTGCTTAAAGAATTTTCAAGTCAGTAAAATCAACCATACACATTATTATTAAGTTGTGATGGTGATAAGAAACTACAAAAATATGAAGAGAGACAAATAAACTTATTGAAAATTAAAAACTCAACAACAATTAATCTTATACACTGAGGAACAATTACTACTCCATCAAAACATGGTCAGAAAATAAAATAAAAATTTTCATGGTTTTTAATCTATCAATATGGACCCTATCTGATCTATGAAATGGGGTTTTCTAATAACCACAACAAACTAAAAATAGCAATACCAAAAATATCATGATTCAATACATAAAAGTACAAAAATAACAAATAAATATTGTAGAAGCAAAGTAAAAATTTCCACAAAATAATACAATACAATAAGTCTGATTTAAG
>JAULBM010000007.1:1576791-1596784 GCA_032357055.1 Geukensia granosissima
TGTACACAACATTTATAACCAAGCAAAAGCAATGTTTTTACTCCCCAACCATCAAATCAGACAACATTTACACCATAATGTTGGCAGTTATCCTGTTTACACAGTTCTAGAACCTTCTGGAGACTAACAAGTATGCATGCCAGCTTTATGAATATAGCAGCTATTTGATTGTTTATTCAGACATTCATGGTATTCAATTAGGCAGAGTCTGTACCTGTAACTATGTCTCAGTCGCAGGCAAGACAAAAATCAGGAAGCCTTCATATTTTCTGAACCAAAAAGTGTAACAAAACCCCTCAAATTTGCTTTGATCTAAGCAATTAATGAAATTAATAAAGTTTAAGGCTTTTAAATAAAAGTTAAATAGTTGAATAGGCCACGATTCTGCAAGTACAATGACTTCTCTAATGATTTTAGTTTTATTTTATTATGTTGGAGCCTTTGAAATTTGCACAAATTTTGGAGGCCAAAAAGAGGCCTTCTCATATCTTGTCAATATAAACCACAAACCTATATAAGTACTGTTATCCTTATTTTCAAGCTGGTGTTTGGCTAACAGTATAAATATATTCTTGGCATTAGGTGTCAAACTCTTCATAACGTGTGTCATAGAGCTCAGGGCCAGGGCACCAGTTTGTTGTACCAGTAAGGAGTTTTCATATGATGTCTCGTCTGTGTATGGTAAATATGTTGTCACGTCATACCACAGCCAGTTATATCTGCTGCATTTACTCTGGTCCCAAACTGCAAACATTTATAATTCTTTTATGGAATTTAACTATATCATACATAACATGACAAAGCTATCGGGAACCATTTCTCTTGCAATTATTCCTTAATATTTTGAGTGAATAACCTGCCCTTCAAGATAAAGAACAGCAAGAAAATATTGTTAACTTTCATTAGAATTAATTTTGTGTTACATCGTTCAATATTTTATATAAATAATCCATATTTTTTTTAAATTTATTTCAATATAAATACAATAATAAAAATATAAAATGAGAAGAAGACTAAATTGACCTAGTACACCCTAAACTTCAACTTGTTAATAATTAAACATACCAATACTACTTCTTCAAATATAGATATTTTGACAGTAGACTGGTAACACAACCTTTTTCCACAAAAAGTATAGATATTACTTTTCTACTGATTTCTATTTGATGAATTATTTTTTCAAACATTGTGCCCCTGAAAAATGCTAAAAATAGGTACACTGGGGAAAACGAACAACTGCCATAACCTGAGTGAACCAGGCAGCTGTTAGTTTAAATTTATTTTATGTTTGTGATGATTTTGACTGTCTATTTATTTAATGTAAGTTATGCATTAGCCCCAGACACCGTTGTAAACATAGAGAAAATGTAATGCCACTGACCAACCTGAAAGGAGAGACACAATGCAACTCAAACGGATAATTCTTTAGACCAAATAACCATTCAATCTGAGATACACAAACTAAAAAAATTTTTTAGACCAAAATTGACTGATGTACAAAATTACATACAGGGGTAAAATCTAATGCCTCCACTGCCAGCATGGATTCAGGATTTTGAAGAAATATTTTACAACTATTTTATTCTGTTATAACTTACTAAGAGAAGCATTGATGTGATCAATGGAAGCTATGATATGGAATCCTCTGATTTGACTTAATAAACTGAGTACATTCTGGGTCTTCTCTGCTCTTAACATCACACCGTCTATGTTGTTTATTACAAGATAAAAATCTCTGTATTCTGAAAAATAATCATCAAAATTAAATGTATATATATCTGGCTACAACCCTGTAAATAACCTCTGAACTGAGGGAAAGTAAAGTAGGACATAAGCATGAAGATTACTCTGCCAAGTGGTAGAGTTTACAGTTCTTTGTACTAATTCTAATGCTAATGTAGTTTTAAAAACAGGACAGATATGTTTGCCCAAATTTGGATTGATTGATTGATTAATTGTTGTTTATTCCACGTCTGCAGTATTTCAGCCATATTGTGGCAGGAACATACATATATCTAAAAATAAAATAAACAGAAGACCAACACAATCTTAAACAAATTATTGTGTATAGACTTATAAAACAAATATTATAAGAATAGGTTGCTTAAGTTTAAAAACAACATTCATATCACAGCTCATAATAGAAATAATTTTAAAAATTAGAACATAAGACAAGTAAAGATAACAAACATGAAATATTAGTCAAATAAGACCCTGTTCTGTATTTGAGAATGTAGACCAACGTCTTTCAATATGCCAAATGTTTGTCGCAAGCAACATTGTAAATGTGTAGAATTGATACAATATTCTAACATTCATGTTTTGAGAATGAAACACAGAATTGAATTTTTGATATCACTTTTCACTATATATACGGAAGTATAATTGTGACATTTATTTTTTCTTTGCTCTTACATAGCTGATTCTTGCACAACACCTAATAATAGATATTATCCAAATAAACTGTTTCAAATTCTTTAAGAAGTGTAGAAAATTTTTTCAAAATAAGAAATGACTTCATAATAAGTTCTTAAAAAAAAAGTAAAGGAGTAGGTACGTTAAGCCCTATATTTGGCTTAGATTTTGTGACACAATAATAAGTTGTTGGGAAAATAATCATCTTTTAGTAATTCATTACTTTTCTTGTATACTTTTCGTCATTTTGACAAAACTAAATGGTATATATGTCTATTTTGACAAGAATTTAACATTTTTGATAAAAAAAAATTTTGAGGTATTTTGTTCAAAATAGATATGATGGCACAAAAACATCACGAAGATATTTTAATCAACCATTTGTACATGATAGATTTTAAATTGTGCAAAGTTTGGTTGTGATGTTTTTGTGCGATCTATATTAAAATCGACTTAATAGTATCAAATATTGCATCAAATCAATAAATTTCTTTGTATTTTCTAATTTAAAGCATTTTCTATGTGTCATGTGACCATTGTAGAACTAATTAAAGTAAAAATTCTGTAAAATTTTTTTTTTATAGACATTATTCAATACAAAAAATATAAGATCATAGATATTAGACAATTTACATTTTTAGCCAAATTCTTGGGCCAAAAACGGTCCTTAACGACCCTCGTCCTTTATATGAAATAAGAAGGACACTTTGAAAATTATCTTCACTTTTGGAACAGTACTGTATGTCATGACTTTAAAAATGTTAAAAGCTTAAGCGCATGTATCCAAACCAAGATTCTCTACTTTTGATACCTTTTGATTCAAATTCAGACTTGATGTAATCAACTTGGTCGAGAGGTCCTTTAAAACTGCCTTCTTTTTCCAGTATATCATCTGTTATAGAATTTAATATCTGAAATTGAATATATATATTTTTAAATAAGCAAGAACCCACATTCCACTGAATTGTCATAAAATAATAAAAGTATGATTTTAATGTGTTTCAATTTAAAATGATTTCTATGGCAGAATCATGTTTTTCAACTAAATAAACCAACTCTTAAGGCCTTTTTGAAGATGTACTTTACCTGATTATGATCAGAATGTCACCCAAGGAAACTAGGTTATTTTAAAATAAAAATTTTGTCTGCATGTATGCACCCGTTTACTTTTTCTATACATAAAAAATTATATGTACAGAAAATTGTTTTTGAATGCTGTAAAATTAGTATCTTCAACTTTTGTTTACTACTATTACTGCTCTAAAAGACTGATAGTGTTATGTCTGTTTCACATTTAATGATTAATCATACAAACCCTAACTTGATTGCACAAATTTTGTTTAATCTATAATTTTATAATTTTAAACTTGTCTAGTTTAAGGCTGAAACGTGTCTGATAATGGCCATTTATATAAGTCTGGTTCTACTTTTGTGACTTGGCTACTGCCCATATGACCAACCAAGATATGCATGGAGAGTTTCACTTTCTACTTTTAAGGTCAAATAGCTATTGGCCATAAAGGAACTCACATGTTTGACTGTCAAGCTAGGGAAGTAACCATTGACTACTACATGTGACAAATCTGATAACATGGTTTTCCTGAAGTCTTCTAACAGTGTTCTCTTTGATCCTAGTCCATGTAACAGTATATTGAAATTATTGCTGAAAATATATTTTGTAATTGCATTATTTCCAAATCTCATATAATATTTAGATGATATAGTATTAGCTCCAAACAAGTTTAACCCATTCTTAGTTCAAATGTGCCTTTATCAGGTGAGAAACTTAAAATTATAATGGTTGTATATTTTTTAAAATGTTTAAATTTTTTCCTTGATCTGTACAAACTGTTCACTATGCAATTCTTTAATTTTTAAATTTCTTGGTTTTCTTTTTAAAGAAATATGGTGAATGTTTACATACTTGTGCTGTTAATTTTCATTTTGTTTTGAAAGTTATGCTATGAACCTTTGTTTGAGGTCACAATGTGACCCTCAGATCTGCATGTTCAAGGAAGAATTGTATCCTCTAAATGTTTATTGCCACACTGTGAAATCAAGATATTATTTCAATGTCACAATGTAATCTCCAGATGTTCAAGTTCATATTCACATTAAGACCTTCAGATAAGTTCATGCTTACATTATGACCTTCAGATAAGTTCATGTTCACAATGTGACCTCCAGATGTTCAAGTTAATGGTCACACTGTGACATCCAAATATTCAAGTTCATGGTCACACTGAGACCCATTAGTTGGTCAAGTTCATGGTCACACTGCAACCATTAGTTGGTCAAGTTCATGGTCAATCTGCTACCTCAAGATGTAAAAGTTCATTATAGCAATTTGTCACACTGTGACCTCCAAATGTTCAAGTTTAAGAACAAACTGTGACTTCAAGGTGCACAACCCATGTGACCAGTTCACACCTACCACATCTGAAACATCCACTGATTGAACAATGCCCTGTGTTCAGTATACATCTGTGTACATTGTGAGGAATGACTGGAAGGTATTTTCTGGAGGAGTTGTGACAGAGTCTCTTGGTCCATTCTAGCTGTACCTAACTTAGCCAATGTCCTGTCTGAAGTAACACTAGGACCTTCTGAATGGAGATCAAAATATTCCTGTACCATGGAAGGCTGCAAAAAAGAAAAAAAAGAATGATCTGGATTTAAAAAAAAACAGTTTTTATCAAAAAAATCCTTAATTTTAAACAAGATTGTAGACATTTCTCATATTTTATTGCTTTTAGAAAAACATATAGAAATATGCTGTAGAGATCAAAATACAAAATTACCAATGTTAAATAAATATAGAAAATTTAGGTATGCTATATGTACATTTCAAGGAGTAACCTCTCATCAATAGCATTAAAAACAAAACATAGGAAGTCAAAAATCAAAAATCCATGGGATGAACCATTGCTATTTTACAATTTTCCTTTACATGAAAACTTTATATATATCTATTTACTAATAGCATTTGTAAGATATCAAAATATGAGCTATTCACATTACGGGTTAAAAAAAGGTTTTCTTCTGTTATAACTTGTGACTAAAGTGTGCTAGAACCACAATATCAGAGAATTATGTATTTGGTCAAACTTTATAAAGGCAATTTTTATATTGATTGCAGGGTAAATTAGCAATTTTGTATTTGATGATCTGCTGTATCATTTGACAATTTTATTATTACAAATTGAGTCAACTGGTGGTGCATTAGAGGAACCAGTGAAGAGATATTTGCAACCATCAAATCAAAGTTGATGCTGGCCAATCTTTAAATGCAATACTGTTAACTTCATTCTTTTGCAAATAAATAAAATTACTTTCAGTCTAAACATTTTAAAATATGGAATTTACATCTTTGAAATTACAATATTTGAGCAGTTTCCCCAACAGCATACAAAATATCCAATCAAAATCAACTTTACAAACAATGTTGTATCAGATGATAAAAGTTATGCAGAAGAGTTCTGTTTTAAGTTTCTATTTTACAGCAGCTTCAAATGTTGATTTAATGCTGTGAATATTTCATCTTTAATGTTCCAAACCATTTTACATTAGAATAATAAAAGCTGAAATTTCCACATTAATTGTCAAAAACATACATTTTCTAGTTATGTAGAAGAGTTCTATACTAAATTATGTCAACAGAACTTCAATTAGACATGCAACATCATATCTTCATTTAACCGTACCATATCTACAGTGTCCTCCTGTAGTTTACGACCTCTCTTTATACTGGATGGAGTTTTACCAGATGGTGTCTTGGGAGTACCGGCTTTACTACCACCAGAGGGAGTTCTGGGTGTGTAGGATTTACTGCCACCTAGTGTCTTGTTGGAGGAATCATCACTATCATCATCATCATCATCACTATCACCAGAAGAGAAACTTTCTTCAGAATCAGATCCTGACGAAAGTCAAATTTATAAATAAGTGCATTACCGCTTTGTATTCCAGTTATGTTTTGCATAAATCTACAGAGATGTGAAGTCTTCCGATCTAGGCGGGACCCTCCCGCAAATTTTACGCGGAATCTCCCGCAACCTTGCCTGTCTCCCGCCAGGAGTTAGAATCTCCCACGCATTTTTGGAACAGTGATTTTTGGAAGAATTCGAGGTTTTTCCTATATTGTATATCGTTAGTCGAATCAAATTTTGCAAAGAATAAATATCAGTTTTTGTGATTTCAATGTCATTTTAATTATATTTTGTTTAACAGAAAACTTAAATTTGGATTCTGAAGGAATGCAAACAAACCCTGCATGATATTTAAGTCCTGGATTGACAAATCATGCTTTTGACTTGTCAAGTGCAAGTGGATGCGTACTTGGTCCCGAAATGGTATTTATGTCCGTGGTACTAGATCTTTGTTAGAATAACTTAATGAATCAAGCACTCAACATGCAAATGCTTAATACTGGAAAGAGTCACTGTTTATTTCTTACTGAAAAAAAAAATGCATATCAAATTCCAGTCCAGCTTAACGAGACTCTCAGTTCGGGAAAGATAAAATGGACGGTAATGAAATTCAATGTGAATTCAGGTGTAAATGATTAAATATATTTTTATGATACTGCAAAAAAAGACCTACAAAAACATGCTAGTGGGTCCCAACTGAACTGTGAAAATGACTTATGAAAAAAAAACAAATACTTAATAAATACATTGGTAGAACTTGTGTATACTGAAAAGGATATAATAAAAAAAAGTTTCTTTCTTAATTTTTTAAATTTGTTTTCCGTACACAAAAAAAAAAATACGCGCAAATGGCACTACAGTAAATCTCCCTCATTGAAAAATTTTTTTGAGGTAGATCTCCCTCAAAGGACTTTTCAAAAGTTGACACCTCTGTAAATCTATAGACATTTTACTATTTACTTAAACAACAGACACAGTGGAATATCAGTTAGTATCATGGATATAAGCTCTTACTGAATTATAACTGGTCTTTATATAAAAGGGGACAGTGAACAACAATAGCTTCATGTTTAATACTACTAATGTTGTAACACCTCAATATTTGTGATTACAGAAAATCTGTCGAAAAGAAATTCAATGTCAGAAATTTAAAATCCAATGAAAGTCAGACAATGAGAAGAATTTAATTAGACTGTATGTAAATAAGAAAGGAAAATATGGATTAAATATCTGACTTAAGAACCTGTCTAATTCAAACTAATTCTCAGTGCAATACTGTTTCAATTTACAGTGGTTTTCACTGTACACACTTCAATGAATGTGTCAACATTGTAAAATTAGGAATTATTTTAAATATCAAGAAATAAGCAAAAATGTGGAAATCACAACATATAAAACTCAACATTCTAAACTTTTTTAAGGAAAATCACATGACTAAATCTTACAAACATGTCAAGTAATTCACAAAATAAATGCAGGCAATTATTTCAGAAATAACATTACCATAGAAATTTTTTTTTCTACCTCCTTTAACATATATGATATCTACCTTCTAAGTTTCTCTGTCTCAGTCTGTATGGTGTGGTGGCTTCAGGTCGCTTTACTTTACCTTTTCTTTTCACAGGTGTTTTATTATCTATATACAAAACTAAAGTAAATGTAAAGTTTTTCAAGGTTTATCATAAAAGATCAGATGTGAGCCATGATATGAAGCTTTCCTTAACAAGTGAGCGTAAAAAAACCCAAATTTTATGGCAAGTGGCTAATAATCAACAAAAGGTATATGTGAAAATATAAATTTAATTATTACGTATTATATATTAAAATATCATATTTCAGTTGATCAATATTGCACTTTGAAGGGTTTGTTTTGGACTTTGAAAAAAACAAATGGATGTTTCTTTGATAAGTTTAGGTCAAACAATACATTACTGATCTGTTCAAGATCAACACCTCTAACCCCTTTGATACATAAGTGGCAGATGAGTGCTTGAAATTGAATTTTTGTAAAAAATATAATTTTCTATGGCTAAAAATGAAATATTCTCTATATAAAACAACTGGTGTTTGCATATCATGTAACCTGAACTATGTGTTTCCTGTTTTTTAATATCTGCAAAAAATTCAATGATTTCTTTCAACTTTTAACAATATGCACTTATACTAAAACTCTAACCAGTGAATAGAAATATTTCAAAGATACATGTAGATAAAAACTTTCATTTCTGACTTTTCAACTTGGTCTGTATGAAGTAAGAACTGTTCTGGTTTTTTATTTAAATTCACAACATACCTGTCTTTTCTTGAATACTGAGTAAATTAGTAACTAACCTTTTGTAGGTGTTTCGTTGTCGTTGAGATCTTTGGTTTTCTTCAGAATGGACTTTGGTGTTCTAGACTCTGAAGCTGATAAAGAATCTTCATATACTGGTGAATATCAAGTTTACAAACTGGGAGGACTACATTTTTTATTCTCAGTTATTCAGTGTCACAATGTCTAAAAAACTGAATTCAAATTCTTCCAAGAAATCTGATTTTGCACAATATTAAAAAACAAAGAAGTTTCTGAAGTAATTTAGTCATTTTCCCACTTGACCAGTACAAACTTAAGCTCACCACAACACCATTTTTCATCATGTCAAACCAGTGAACATCTTATCATATCCTTTTATGTAAATGTTAACTTTGCCCCTTTAATGCTCATCATTGTCAGTTAACTATTATCTATTATAATCCTTCCATTTTCAAAGTTATATAAGAAATTAGAGACAAACTTGTAGTAGGAGCTCTCTAGGCTAAATTACAGTGATATTAAGAAAAGTCTGGCCTATTAACTGCAAAGAGAGCGTCATGATAGCAGTAGGTGTTATTGAATTTTTCTATTTTTAAAATCACAAAGTTAAAAGTTATAATTCAGAAGGTTGGATTATTATACTTCTTGTCATAGAAGGCCTTTTCAAGCCCTTTTCTCAATACAGTCGATTCCACTTAATCGCAAACCAGTTAATTGCAAAATTCGTTTTATTGCAAACAAAGTTCAAACACCAATCCATTTCCCATTTAGTTTACGTTAATTCTGTCGGTTAATTGCAAAGCAGATAATTGCAAAATTCGCTTTATTGCAAAGATGATTTTGGTCAAAGTATCGGATATTAGCAAAACTAGCTAAGAAAATTCTAAAATTTCTCATAAAGTAACCGTGTTCTGATTGATTTGTACATCAATGTTGACACCAGGCAACAGGAGATGTTTTCAAATACGCTGTTGTTTATCTAAATAAAAATGTATTAAAATGTGTTTTAACCTTTGCTAAAACTTTAATAAAGAATGCTTGCTACAACTTTAGCCTGTTATCCCAACAGTGTTATTATGAAAGAAAAACATTGTCTGCCATATTGTTTTCAATGACTGTGTGAACATGTGTACAGGTTCACCTTTTTGTCTATTCTTAGATTTTTAACAATCAACGTTAAAAATTAATTGATAATATTACTGATCAAAGAAATGAACATGAGCACTGATTGATGATTAAAAACTTCAAAAGAAATTAATCTAATTTGTATGAATTAATTAATTAGTTGTTACTTCATGTATATGGGTCATCAAGGTATTTATGCATACTCTGCATCCAAAATGTAAAAAATAAAAAACTGAAAATAACAACAAACAACTAAGACATTCTCATTTTTATTACACAAAAATGTACCAGTACCTTTATTAAACAAATTTATATGACAAGATGTATACACAACTCCAGGTAAATATGTGTTATTGTTGACAAAATATCAGCTGTTTCCTACTATGGTTTGGATATCGTCTTCATTTAATCGCAAACTCCGCTTTGTTGCAAAATTTTCTCTGAAAAATAGGCCTTGCAAATAAGCAGAATCCACTGTAATACATTACACACAGAGAGTTTTGTATGAAAAACACCTAAGCTGTGGAAATTTCTCCTTCTTTCTTTGAATTTCACAAACTATATCCAATAACAAATTAAGGTGTTCTTCATACAAAACTTTCTGTGTCTACTGGATATTGGATTAAATTGATGATTTTAAATATTGTTGCATAAAAATGAAAAATTGTTTCTCTCAAATAAAAATAAAGTTAAAAATAGGACAGATTTAATGGTAAAGTACATGTAGAACTAAATTGTATTTAGTTATACCATCTTGGATTAAAAATATTTCAATACTCAAAAAATATCCGAAGATCTCCAGAAAATCCTCGTCTTGTTAATGGATTTGTTTACCGTTTTGCTATGTACATATTTGCATTACTTTTGTTGTGAAAAATTTTTTTAGCTGTTTGTTCTTGTCATTTTCATTAAATTTCAAGTACATGTTACTTACAATTACTTTGTCAGTCATAATAATACTGCAGTTATGTAATAAACAGTTTAAAACATGGCCTTTTCCACATCAGCCCAGTTGTCATCCCTCAACCCATATAAGCCCTCAACTAGGGTTTTGGGCTGATATGGAGGTCTCTGGATGGTAACTTGGTGGATATGGAATATGTCGTGTTTTAATCTGTATTTATACAATTGCTTTTAAGGCAAAAAAAAATTGCAGGTTTTTTATTTTGCATCAGACTAAATTTGATAGAAATTAATTTTCAGACAAGACATTTCTGTGTCCACACTTGTATGTATTTATTTTAGATTGGATTGTCAGCAGCAGATTTTGTTCTTTGGGCCTCATTATATCCACTGCTTACTGGAACATTTGTATTAAAAGGTAAACTACTTTTACTTCTACAAGTGTTGATTTAATGTTCTCCACTGCATATGTTATAATTTTTCAAATTTTTAACTTCTCAGGTTTATCTGTTTGAAAGGTTTTTCCATATATTTACACTTTGACCTCAAATTTCCTTGTTATAATTTTATTATTTACAACTTAATGGTGTTCACTGCTCATGTTATTTATTTGTATAAGATTCTCAAACTCCTCCGGATTCATCCATTTAAAAGCATTAATATTTCATTATTCATGTATTATATTATTTATAGAGTGATCTGTACAAGTAAGTTTAAATCAATTACCAAGATGACTTGGCCACCCCCCCCCCCCCACCCAATAATAAAGAAAAATGAAAGATCTTCATTATGTTTCTATGTAGGTTATCAAATATGATTGTATGTTGATGTTGAAATTGTCTCGAAATATGACTTTTGAAACAGAGAAGTTTTCTACAATTTTATGATTGGCAACAGTGACAAAATTTGTAATAATGTTCAATAAATCATGTCAATGAAATTCAATTGTGATTTCTTTTGCCATGAAGTTATAACAGAAGTGTGTTATTGACTTCACAAAATTGCAACCACTATCAATATGAATGGAACCCTGAAGCCTGTGAGATAGTCAACACTCCAATTGACTGAGCCCAGGAGTTAACTCCCAAGCTCAGCCGATTCAGACTAGATATAATTTGGCTTTCAAGTCACATTGCTATTTTAACGATCGTGATGATTTTCCATATTAATTTTTTCCCCCAAAGAAAAAAATGCTTTATTGCTTTAAACTGGAAAATAAATGAATAATATATGAAAGAAAAATATTATTTACATGTTTTTATTTGTATAGGTTGGGAAGGGTTATACCCAAAGATAAAGACTTGGTTTACAACAATGTGTGATCTTCCATCTTGCCAGAAAGCTGTTTCCATGGTGCTAGTCAATGGGGATACAGCTTCGTTAAAGGTATTTTTGTGGATAACTGTATATTGCCTCCAACCTACCCACTGTTTATCCTACCTTATAATTAAAACATCATTAAAATCATAGAGAAAAAAACAGACAAAATGTTGCTCCTCACTCCCACTATAACTCATAATCACAGGTCCTTGTCTGTTCCTTCACACACTACAAATTCTTCTTTCTAACACATGAAGAACAGACATCTGTTAACTTTTATGAAAATCTTTATGCATTTGAAATTAACAAAAAAGCTATTTCCAAAGAGTTGATAGATAACTGACAATGTCAACAGTCCTAGATTTATTGACTTGTTAGAGGTAGCTTCATTACAATTGGTAGATCATACTTATTCTGCATTCTAATCGACAAATTTTTTAACAAAATAGTTATCGTATGAGGATTCTTGTTTAATGACTGGTATGTTTCATGCTCTCACAAACCAGTCTTGCTTGTTCTTAAGTCTACAAGATGGGATTTGTCTTAATGCTTATCAAAGTACTTGAATAACCCAAAATAGATGATGTACACAATCAAGCTATTATTGTCATTTGGTTACCAGTGAGCAAGCTGATCAATTATTTAAATTTTTACTATGTAGATAATAAATAAACAAATCGTACTTATTCTGTTTTTATGAAATCATTCAAGAACTTTTTGGAGGTATATAAAAAATTTAACTCAAATTGATGGCTACAATAATATTTCATCATGGCAATTATAATACTGGATATTGGTGATTTTCAGTCTTTTTCATGATCTTTTCACTAAAAAAAAAAGAAAAAAAAACCACTATTTGGGTAATAGAATGAGACAAAAATATCTGCCTAAAAGTGCTGAATCACTGATCAATTTTTACAGGAATCTTTACTTTCACAACCAGTACCTCTACCACTTCTTCATCTTCAAAGCCAGGGACAGGAGAAAGTGAAAGGAGAAGTCAAAGAGAAGAAAGTGAAAGTAGAAAAGATAGTAGAGCAACAGGAAATTCAGGTATGATCTTTATTAAGTGTTCACAAAAGTGATTCTATACCAACAAATGTTTGTGTGTTTAGCTTGTCTCTATGAACTTAATTATATACAGCTGATTGTTTGTGTTTTTAAAATGCACTTTAAAAAACAGGTGAACATCTTATAGAAACATAAGTATTGTAAGTTGGAACAATCAGTATTGTAAGTCGGAACACTCTAGACCATATCTCTTTTACATTGAAAAGGCCAACCTGTCGGTCTTACATTACAGTGCGGCATTTTCCAGTGAACTCAAAGTTATAAAAGAAGAATGTTCAGGGATTTGACCTGAACATATAGGGTACAAATGCACATGTTATACATTGTTGAAAACAAAAGAAACACACAATTTTTAAAACTTGCTGCAAAATATGGTCATGTCTCTTCCAGTAAGTCTTATTGAAGTGTCATGAAAATCCATGTTTTCATCATTTGAATATTTTTAGTCAAAGAGGACTTTCCATGACCTGTTTACATATATAAGTACACAAAGTCCTTACACCAAGAACACTTTTGCTATTATTTCCCCAAAACTACATAAATTTAACTGTTAGATTAACATTAAATGTATATCTTGCAAAAGCATAACACTCTTCCAGTGCATTTCTTATGTTTTGATGAGCCATTTCATGTAAGGGCTATTCCATTTAAAGATACCTCAACCCCCCGGAATTCACGTTAAAAAACTTCTATGGGTGGTCCCAATATAAAATTAATCACTTCTATGCTATATTGACAGCTGCTGAAATTCGCTTCTGTGGGATGTGGCATTCGTCATCAACCACAATTTTGTGATTGTCATCTTTTTCGCCGGTAAATCGTGTCGCCGTGTTGTTTTTTTAAACGGAGTTTTCGCTTGTTTGTGAACTGAATTCGTAAACCGATCGATTTTGCGTTTTCCCCGACTGTCCCGCTCATTTTTAAGCCGAGTTTCCTCCCTTTAACTTACGAAGTAATCCGAATTATATGGGGTGCTATACATATGTAAAAGTCCGAGAAATAGGAATGATGAACTGGTTTCCTTATATTTTGTTGCTTAGCTTGCTACCACTGCGTAACCAGTTGAAACCATCCTGGAATAATGAAAAAGTGTGCCGCTGGTTAGAAACCAGCGGCCTTGAAGAATATGTTCAGACATTTATAGGTATCTTAACTGCATGCACACACTCATATAAAGTTTGCACAATTGTCCAACTCGGGTAGAAAAAAGGGGGGTTGCATGGGCTACGTTCCCGGCTACGTTCCACTTTCAGTTGAACTGGAGAGAAAACAATAAAACTTTGTCGTAGTCACCATTGTCAACAAATCAAATGTAAGTAAGAAATATGTTTTATTATTTTTATTCTATCTTTATAGGTTATGGAAGGATAAAAGGCTCATGTCTTTACAAATGAGTCTGCCCAAAAATCCTTCTCTTTCTTTCTCTCTCCCTCTTTTTGGTCTTGGGGGAAAAGGGGTGGGGGTAATGCTAAAAGTGCCTTGTGCAGGGGAACCCCTGCTCAAATTTTTTTGGGGAGAGATATACTTCCTTTTTGTTTCCGCCCCTGCCCGTGAAGAAAGCGTATCGTTGCACCCCTATTTTTGGGCCAAATATCTGAACCTAAAATGGTGATTTCAGATAAAAAAAAAATGTCATTACCTCTTGATGTAATTTTTCAAACTAGGATTTTGGCTAATTAGAATTAGGGGGAGGGTTGGGATCCCACTAAACTAGTTCAACCCCACCGCTTTATTGCGCCTGTCCCAAGTCAGGAATTGGCCAAATGTGTGTCTTGTCATTTTTCACCTTTCAGTTTTACTTTTTGTCTTGGAGTTTAGAAGGATGTCTATTTGACTGTTCCAGTGCAAATGATTTTAGGGGCCAACTGTAGTCTGTCCTTAGGTGTGGGTAATCCTCACCTCATTGAAGACCTTAGGCTTGACTTACGTTGTTTTTTACTCACTTATTGGTTGTTGTCTCTTTGACACATTCCCCAGTTCCACTTATTTACCTATGTTTTCGTGGTACAAAATCAATTTTTTATGCACATTTCAGCAACATTACATTATGTTATTCAAACTGGTTTGATATACCTTTATTCATGTTTTTAGATGTAAATTGATGGAATGGTAAGTAAGACAGTGTTGCCTATTCTGCTTGGGTGAAGGTTTTCTTAACATCCTATGTATATCTATTATATAACTAAATAAACTTTAACACTATTCTATTATTGCTTATTTTATAATTATAGACTATGTACCTTCCTCCCCATCTTCTTTGCTTCTAACAAACCTTTGATGGATTAGGCCAAACAAAATAATATGTATGGTTCCCGTCACCTCTTTGAAAAAAATAGGGTCGGTAGGTCGGTTTTTTATTTTATTTTATTTATTTTCTTCCTACACATTTTCGTCCTATAGATGTTTAATATGAAAAATCATACTGTATAGTAGCATGGGCATGTCGAAAAAAGTCAGGAAATCCCGGAAATTTAGGGTTGGTCTTTTTTTTTTTTTTTTTTTACTTTTTGAAAAAAATGTTTTAGGGTCGGCGCTAAAAACTAGGGTCGGTCGGCTGACGGGAACCATACATATTATTTTGTTTGGCCTTAGGCTAACAAATCATGGTTTGTCATGCAAACCTATATGATCCAATCAGAATTTATCCTATCAAATTGTCTCATTCTTAAAATCCATTCTCCCACTAAATGTACTTTAGACTTCATCTTTCCCTTCACAAACTCTTGATTAGTCTTTTATTATTAGTAAAATCATGCTAATTAAATTTGATGTATACAAACTGTAAAAATTCCATAAATGTACAATGTTCGGGAAGGGCCCTTTAAGGGGGTGAAGAACACCAACATTTTGATGGCAAAAAATCAGAGTTATCTCCCCCTGGCATTATTTCAAATTAGTTATTCTTCTTCCCTTTTCATTATATTGAAACAAATTATTGAATATAAGTTGAAAAAATACTTTATACATTTCAGTTACGCTGAGTGTCAAATTCCCCTTTTCACGAAAAATATGAAATAAATCCATTTGAAAATCTGGATGCTTGTTGTACCTATGCCGTATCCATAAATGAATAATCCCCAAAGAAATTACTTCCATTCATTAGTTTAAACCTTTATCTGGTGTGTCTGGGGAAGCTGATAACGGATGTTCAATGTTAATGGACATGATTGTAAATTGAAAAAAAAATATGACTGCATAGGCCAAAAAAAAAATATGGCTGTGTGTGTTTCAGGTTTTAATAGGGGGTACTAAGGTAAAAAATACCCCCTTTTTCCCCCATGTTAATTAATATTTTAGCAAACCCTGTAGCTCTTTGTTTTTAAAAATATGCCAACCTCATTGTCTTGCAAAAGCAGAAAGTTTTATTTTTTTTTTCACCATTCAAAATATATTGTCATGCGACATTTACGGACACTTCCATTAGGCTTTGTTTACCAGTATAGACCATTTGCCAATTTGCATATTTCAGTTTTTTTTTAATTTCGTTTTTGATTTGTTGATACAATATCATCAAACAAACACCAGTTATTAAACATCATTTGTCATATTATTTTAGAGAATCCATGACCAAATTATCGTCTCTCTCCTTGCTCCCAATACAACCAGGAACCAGTATGACAGTTGGTAACAGATTCATAAAATGTCAAATTACCAAAAATGCATAAGTAACCAGCAACTGGCAAATCGTTTATTGCACTGAATGTTTCCCAATATCCCCACACCTTGTTTTTGGTCTGTGTGAAACTTTTAATCAACCTTTAATTTATTTTTCTAACATCAACTAACATATGGCTTTTCATGATCAGATAGTATTAATAAGGGCCCCACATCGAGATGCGGGTGCCCTATAGTAATCACTTTGTCCTTCCGTCCGTCCGTCCGTTATCCATTCTTGTAAACAAGGAAACTTATAGAACCCCTTGGAATTTTTTCATGAAATTTGGTATGTAGGTTTGTTAGGACATGATTTGGTTTGACCTTGACCATTTGACCGTGTCCGTAAACTGGGTCAAAAACACCAAAAAAGGGTACTTTCATTAATGTTTGCCATAGAGTGTTTATTTTTTATCCGAATTTATTGCGTTTTTTTCTTTTGATTTGTTATAAAAATACCTTTCGTAAGTGTGTCAACGGTTTTGACATAGCTCTTACCGTTTCCAAGATATAAGGGGTCAAAAGGGGCCAAAGCCCCGAATCGTAACATTTTAAATTTAAGTCTGATTTTGACAAACTTTTTTTTTAATATATTTGTTTTGATGAGTACAAAAAGGATACTTAATGGATTTTAGCTATTGGCAGCCATTTTGGAGTAAAAAGGGGTCAAAGGGGCCGAAAACGGTACTTTTAAAGGGTATATAGATATTTTATTTTTCGTCCGATTTTGATAGGATTTTTTGTTGGATTCGTCTTTTTAAGAACTTCTGGTAATATGACAACGGATTTGACGTAGCTCTTACCATTTCCGAGATATAAGGGTCGAAAGGGACCAACGCCTAAAATCGTAACCTTATTATTTTAAGTCCGATTTCGACAAACTTTTTTTTTAATATATTTGTTTTGATGAGTACAAAAAGGATACATTGATTGCAGCCATTTTGGAGTAAAAAGGGGTCAAACACTGTATATAGATGCAGATAAGGTTTATGAATTTTGATTTCCAAAACTAGGGCCCGCAGGGGTCAAATTTCGGTCCGAAAATGGCAAATTTGTGCATATGACCCAAACTTTTTTGTTTTTTTTTTCATTTTATTTCTAAACAGTATTGTCATATATTGTATGTAGATGGGCAGTAAGGTTTTAGAATTTCTTTATATTTAATTAGAATTCTGATTTTCAAAAATAGAGGCACACAGGGGTTGAATTTTGTACCGAAAATTGTCAATTTATGGATGTGACCTGAACTTTGGGCTTTTTATTTTATGCCTTTTATTTCTATACAGTATTTTCATATGCTGTATATAGATGCAGAAGAAGGTTTCAGAATTTTGATTTTCAAAAAATAGAGGCCTACAGGGGTTTAATTTCGAACTGAAAATTGACAATTAAAGACTGAAACCTAAAGACCTCTTTCATTTTTCATGTTATGCATTTTATTGCTACGGTTTTGTCATATATTATATATAGTTGGGTAATAAGGTTTTAGAATTTTGCTTCTCAAAACTTGGGGCCCACAGGGGGTAGAAATTGTAGAGAAAAAAATTGTCATTATAAACATATAGAAGTATTTCTAACAGCAAGGATACAAAATGTGGGGAGTGCGGGGATTAGCTGTCCATCGACTGCGCCCATCTAGTTTTTGTCTGATTTTGTTGCCCACACCAATTTTGTCAACAATCGTCTATTCCTTTGACTACTTTTCTGCAGTTATATCATGCTCTGTAAGTGGAGCTCTTTGTTAAAAAATATTTTCCTTTTTATTTCAGATGAAGAAATAGATGGGGTGGCTTTGTTAAATTTAGATCAACAAGACCTTGAACAGCTATTTCCAAAAAAAGGGCCAAGGGCCAAATTTAGAGGCCTTGTTCAAAATTTGAAGGTACATGCATGGATTAGCTCTCCCATCTCGCTTTATATATTGAATGATTTATATTTTGTCTGAGGGTATATTCATTTAATTTATTGATACATTTCTTCTTGTTTCTTTGTGTTTGTTTTAAGCTTCAAAATTTACTGGACATTCAAAAACTTAAAACATATGCTAGATTCAAGGAACAGAAGTTGCCAGTATTTGGAACTCAGAAAATGTGTGGGGGATGAGGGGGTTACACCCTCATATATCTGCCTTGAAATTGTTTTCAAACTAATAAAATTCCAGAAGACAGAATAAAGGTAGTTTAATATATTCATATATCTAAAAATATGTTTGTTATACCAACATCTTTATTTTATAAGAAATATTATGAACTCTTGAATATTTTCACCAAAACATTGAATTAAAAATTGAAAAGGGGAATATATAACTGCAATAAAATCAATCCAACCTCTGGCACAGACAGACACTTCATGGCTAAATAATACCATGTCTATTTTTTATATATGTAGGAAAACCACCACACGAGCAGAAGCCCGATTGAGCAATCAAACACTGATCATGCTGATGATGTCAAAGAAGAGACTATATTAGAAACGAAGCAAGCCAAAGGAGAAGATGCTGAAGACCATGTGGATAAAACTATCCAATTTCTAATTGCCAGTGATGGCATGCTACAGAAAATGGACAGGTTTGGAATTTTATATTTCACATAAATTGGATATGAAACCAAAGTATATGTCACAGCTATTAAAATGACAAAAACTTATATGACCCTGCATGCAAATTTGGACTGGACTTTGGTGTGATGGGCCTTGGGTGATCCCCTTGCAGAATTGTATCTGTTGGTCCTAACGTCCATCCAAGATAGCCGCCATCAGCGAACATAGTTTTACACAGGTCCCTATGGGAAAAGCATTGAAATTCTTCTCTTCTGAAACCACATGGCCAATTGGGACAAAACTTTTATGAAATGATCCTTGGGTGGTCCCTTTTCAGAAATATATCCATTGTCCCAGAGGTCCATCCTAGATGGTGCCATCAGCAAATATAGTTTTAACATACACTACAGCTATCCACCAAAACTCCATGCCCACCTATCCTCAAGGACCATGGTGGACACGATTATATTTATGAAGTAATTAATGTTCCACCTTGAACAATGGAATTTGCCCATTCTGATCCAATGTGGCTGTCCACCATTCATTAATTGTGCCCTTGAAGGTAAAGTGGATTCTGTGTTTCATTGGATGGCCGTAGTGTACATTGGGGGAAAATATGGTTTCTGAATTAGTTGGCCCAAATTGGACAAATCAATCTTTTTAGCTCACCTGGCCAAAGGCCATGTGAGCTTTTGTCATCACTTGGCGTCCGTCGTCCGTCCGTCCGTTAACTTTTCACATTTTA
>JAULBM010000007.1:1596884-1607558 GCA_032357055.1 Geukensia granosissima
CAGGAAGCCTTTATACAAGGTCCTTATAAAGATTGTTCATTTCCTGCAGATCTGTCAACAGATATGGCTGCCATGGACAATTCTTGTTTCTGATTGGCTGATTCAAAAATGCCTCTTGTCTGAAACAGCAAGGCCAAATGTAATAAAACTTGTCAGGAGGTATCATTCAGTTCTTCCCAGGTGAGCGATACAGGCTCAGCCCTCTGAGCCTCTAGTTTTAAAGCCAAAATGGCTAAAATTTATTCAGTAACAGCTATTGGTATTCATTAGCAGATATTCTGAAGGGGACTTGCTTAAGTCAGGTGAACGATACAGGCTCACATGAGCCTCTAGTTCTTCACTAAAACCACTGGGCCAATCCAGACCAAACTTGGCATGAATGATCCAAACACATAAGGGATAAATTGTGGCTAATGCCCTAAATTGTAACAATTTTACTTTGAACCAGATTTTGACAAACTACAGGTAGGTAAGGGCAGTGAGTTCAACCATTTGGCAGCCATTTTTGCGTCCAGCTTATTACTGTGTCAAGCTCTTTACTGTGTTCACATTCACTTTAAAAGTACACTTGTTAAAATTTTCGTGGTCGACATGCTGCGCTCAGCATAGCCCTTTATATTGTATAGCAAAACCTTCGAAATGCCAAAAACGTTAATTTTCCACATCAATGACGTCCATTTTTCAAAGTGATATTGCATGCTAACTTTCTGTTACGTTCTACATGGAATATTACATTGCTATACAGTAAATGGTTTTATCGACCTGACAAAAGTATATTGACCTCGAACTTTGTTGTCATTCAGGATACCTTTGTCAGGTCGATAAAGCCATGTATTGATTCCATTAAAAGGCTAAAATTGTATATTAGGCAAACCATTTGATTTTCGTTTGGGGGGGCTGGGATTTTAGGAAAAATTTTTCTGGCCCTGAATTTTGTTTTTAAAAAATTTATCTGTCCAGCATCTAGAGTGAAAAAAATATTATGGCCTGCATTTTCTTGTTAACCGTATGGGGAAAAAAAGTAACCTGGCCCGCAATGCAGACAAAAAAAATTCTGACCCACATGAACCCACCCCCAAAAAAAAAGTCAAATGGTCCTTGCCTTATGTGTAAAGTAGGCATAATTTTGTTCCATACATTTATAGTATCAAAATAAACCTGACAAATATCTACTTGTTTTGTAGATATCATTTGTTGAGGATTAATGGTATCAAAGTCTTCACCGAGGATTTTTTAAAAAGCCAACCTTTCTTGAAGCAAAAGTATTTAAGATTTCGAATGGATGAGTCCTTGCGCTTGATCAAAAACAAAGTTCCAAAGGCCAATATTGATGGTTTAATCAATATAGAGTGGCGCTATCAGCAGAGACGAAAAGTGATGAAAGAACATGGAGACAAAGTTTTGACAGATGGTGATACCAATGATCCATTTAAAAAATACGACGACAAGTACCAGGAGGTTCAGAAGGATATAAGCGAGTTAGACAAAACAATTAAAGAAAAAGAAGATGATTTATTGTCAAATATCAGAAAGGGTCACATATCTGGTAGTAATAAAAAGGTTTTCCGAGAACTGATTGCAAACCTAAAAGAAAAAAGAGACCAGTCTCTTAATACCCTAGATACAATCTACAAAAACTGGGATACTGCCATCCGAAAATGGGAGAAGCATGGTCCTCCAAAAAAACAAGGACGGAAACCGAAGACCGCCATCGTTTTTAAGACAGCAGCTGAACTAAAGGCTCAGAAAAAGAAGTTAAAAAAAGCAAAAGAAGGTGAACATATAATAGAAATTGATGAAACAGTGGAAGTAAACATGACAGAAGAGACTGGCAAGGATAACTTGGAAGCAGAAACAACACAGATTGATTGTGACACATTAGAAACTGATGATACATTTTGCTCAATGGAAGTAGAAGAACCAGAAAAGGATACAGCGGATCACTCTGAAGAAGTTGAAACTCTTGAAATGGAATCTGAAGATGAAATACTTGAATTGTACGAAAACATTGATATAGAGGATATTGGAATGAAAGTAGTAATTGTAGAGAACAACAACATTATAGCTTATGGAACTCTTACATCAATATATGACCTTGCATGTTCAGTTTCGTTGGAGGAAGTCATCATAGATGATTCTGATATTCTTCCGCCAGTGAATAGTGATGGAACTTTGAAACATGTAACCATCATCAAAAAATTTGTGAAACGGGTAAAAAGTTGCATTGCTGCATGGGCAGAACCACTGTGTTCTGAAATCAAAATACGTGTATTAAATATGTCTCAGTTCAGCACTTCAAAAACCGAGGCTGAGGGCAGCAGCGCATGTATGGGCATAGCAGTAGGATTAGCGGAGCTAATGCTGTCTAAAGATTTTCCATCATTGCATAAGGTCGCAGATATAGTCACAATATATGGTGGTATCATCCAAAAGGTGGCAAGTTTTTGGAGGAGCAATAATTTTCCACCAGTAACAGTAATGGATGCTATCAAGAAGTTGAATATTGAATCGCTGTCAACAGGGCAGGAAGAATGGTGGCCAAAGGTAAAAGCAACATCACAGGAACCAAAAGCATATGCGACACAGTTCCTTGAATATGTCTTAAATAGGCATGTAGGAAAAAAGCAGTGTCTGATCTTTACATATCAGTCATGCCATGCATTCATTATGCTGATTGATGAAACTGGAAACAAGGTTGTTCTGGATTCTCATCTACATTACAAGAACAAGTTAAATTTTCTAGAAACTGCCAAGAGCGATGGATGCGGAGCAATGGTTGCATATTTCCCACGTGATCAAATGTGCATGGACTTCTTGTTTGATGTATATCCTGAAATTATACGTGTTAACGTTGAAGTTGGTGAGATTACACAAATTATTTCAAAAAACTAGGTTTGTTGTGTGATAAACCCTTGTGTAGCTCAGGTGATAATATAAAGCCAAAACTGGACACTCTAGATGCACTGCAAAGTTTTAATACAAATGATTTAAAGCAACTTAAAAGAAAGACAAAAGGAAATTTGAATATAAAAAGATCAGAAGATAGATCAAAAAGTATTAAAACCCATATGTGGTATGATTTAAATGTCTGCCATAAAGAATTGGATAGTACTGTAAATGATTTAAAACATGAAATAAACAATAAAAAGAGAGCTTTTTCAAGCAGAACAAAAGCAGTTGGACTATTAAATGTTTTAGATTTTGTTGAAAAACAAATTGTTGCTCCATTACGTGAGGCCTGGAATATATATACCCAAACTTGTACTGAGGAATATAGAACTGCAAAATTAAATGGCCCATCGTATCGGTATACTAGTTCAGATGCCAGGGACTTTTTCCTTCGTAATCTTCCACTGATTGTTGTTTACCTGCCCGGACAATTTGGACCTACAGCACATTTAACAAAACGCCTTTCTGGTGTAGAATGGGGACGTTTTATAAATGAGTTAGAATGGCCATCTTTGGACCGTTTAGTGAAAAAACAGACTATTGATAAAATTAAAAATTTTGTTAAGCCAGCGCTATGTTTTGCTTCGACAGAAAAAGACAGACAAATCCTAAAGTTTATATTCACCATTATTACAGGATCGTCTTATCTTTCTAAACATTGTGATGTTAAGTTTGACAGAAAAAGTCTTCTTCGTAATGTATGCAAAACTAAAGTAAATCTTAAAAGATGTGCCGAAATTGTTAATACATCTGAAAATGCGTACGAAGCAAAAAAAAGAAAGCAGTCTGAAATTAAAACTAGAATGGTTGGCTCGGGGCGACCGCTTATAGCAAAACTCTATCCAGATTTAATAAGTCATATGTTATCTATGTTTGATAGCGCTGGGACTGGTTTGCAGTCGCATCCTAGGTTAATATGTGAAACTTTGTTTGTTGGTAGGACAACTTGGCTTGACATGCCCCGAGCAGTGTCAATTTTAAACCAAGTGTACAATATACCTATATCTCTATCCACTGCTTACACATATACTGAGAACTTTCGTGAAAAAACGGCACAAGCTAAAAGACATCATTCCGGAAAAAATATTAACCCTGGTATATCCTTGAGAAAGCCTACTCGTGACAAAAGTATTGATCCCTCCATAAATGAACACTATGCTATGGCTGATCTTCAGTTTTCTCTTCGAGCCACCTCCGCTGCAAATTGTTCCATCCTGGCTAGGGACGACAAAGCTTTAGTCCACACGGACGTGGAAGTAGTCCAAAGGCCAAGTAAGTCGTGGGTTAGGGTGCAATATAAAGATCATGACTGGGCAAAAGACACTAATAGGACGCTTGCAATCACTACATACCAATTTGTAAAAGTTTCAGAAATTGATATTTCTCCTCAATATGATATACAATCAAGAATAGGGTGTATTGGGATTTCAAAGACTAGACTCTCTGGAAGTGGTGTTTCGGTTGTAAAAATACATTTTTTTGAACACTCCACAGCATTTAGACATTTCAATGAGATGCTACATATCATGTCAATGGACAAATACAAACATCATTTTATAGATGAAAATGGTAAATTTGTACCCCAAATTCTTGTCACCGTCGATGGAGGAGGGGATGAGAGACCCCGTAACAAGGTAACACAATTTTATGCCACAATACTACGCTTTATCCTGGATTTGGACAAATACAAGTGCCAGTCATTAGCAGAAGGGGCTTCAAAATATCACAGTGTAGAGAGATTACACACCGCAGAAAATCGTGCTCTTAGCCAGCAAGGCATTATATCGTCCCGAAGTATTTACAGTAATGAACATGAAAACGGTATATTTGATATAGAAAAATTTAGGGAAAATATGTGTTTTGCAAGGGATGATGCAGTTAGTAGACTACAAGGTATTCCATACTCAAATTCTAAATTAGATTCTCATAAAGCTCCAGATCCAGATGAGTTTGTTTTAAACAGTGAATATGAAAGTCTTGTTAAAAAATTTTTAGAAAGGGACAGCACTGAACATAGATTACAAAACAATTTCCTAATTAAACCAAATGGGAAGGTATGGACAAAACTATGTGCAATGTATAATCTGAAAACTGATGTATGCAAAGGAGCGATTCATATATACAATAATATGACCGACCCATCCTGTTCCACGCTTTGTCACTATAGCTTTTCAGCATACAGGCCAAATGATGCATGGCGCTCGTCTCCAGTCAGAAGATACGAAATTCAGCCCATATTGGACATTGGACGTCTACCAGAATATCATTATTTGTCATATCAGGATACTGTCAAACTTGTAGATGAATTTTATAAAAAAAATGAACCACTACCAGAGTTTTTGACAACTCCAGACTTCTTTCTTCCATCACGTAACATAAAATATTTAATGGAAAATCACCCTGAACAACTTGAAGATAATGCAAATCTTCAATCTGTCAGCAATTTGGTAGGGCTTAGCGTTCAACAAATTGAAGATTATATTCAAAAGTTGAAAGAAAAAGAAAAACTTAAGGAGGAACGAAAAAAAATTACTGACAGCTTCAAAGACTCTCCATTATCAAAATTAACCATAGCCGAGTTGAAATTTATGTTATATGATCATTTCAAACAACCACTGCATTCATCAAGAAAAACAAAGGCAGACTTTCTAGTTGCTGTTAATCAGGAGGTGAAAAGGGGACATTATTCTGACAAAGATTTGGATGCACTAGTGAAAAGGTTGTTTCCTTGTGCGAAATAGTTGAACGATAATGACTCAGGGTGAAACGATGCAATCTTATCACGATACATTTGCAAACAATACACATGGCCATACGTTTACATTTATCATGATACAGGAAATGAGTTCACATTTTGGACTTGGTGATGGTGTTTCTATTTTAATGGACATTTCTTTTTGATGGTGTTTCTATTTTAATGAACATTTCTTTTTATGCTATGCCTGCGCCTTAAGGCAATGGGGCATTAAGTTTTACCCTTGTCCGTACGTCTGGTTTTGGTTTCCGTTCATTATCTTAAGCTTTGATCAAAAATTGGATATGTTGTTAAGAACCACTAAAGGCAGGTCAAGTTCAATTTTGACAGATTTCATTTGTGAGGTTTCTGAGTTATGCTTAAGTACGAAATGGTCAGTTTTTTGGGGGCTTTCCTTTCAATAACTTTAGTTAACTTTGACCAGAATTTATTTTTATGTTGGATATGTTGTTAGGGATAACTAAAAGCAGGTCACATTCGATTTTAACGGATTTCGTTTTTGAAGTTCTTGAGTTGTGCCCCTTTACAAAGTATGAAATAATCAATTTTTCGCTTTCAGTTCAATAACTTTAGTTAGCTTTGATCAAATGTTTTGATATTTGATTATGTTGTTAGGAACCATTAAAGGCATGCCAAGTTTAATTTGACATATTTCATTTTTGAGGTTCCTGAGTTTTGCCCATTTATAAAGTATGAAATAGTCAATTTAAGTACAAAATAAATCCAGGAATTTGTTGGAAGCGGGGGTATCCGTGTCCCATGGACACATTCCCATCTATTTTAATTTATCAATTCTTGACAACTCACAAAAAATAGTAATAAGAATCATTAAAGACCATTTTGTGACATTTATAGGTTTATCAAGAAAAGCAAATAATCTGTCTATACCAAATATTGTAAAGTATTGCAAAAGTATTGTGATACAAATCATTGTTTCTCCCCTAATAATGAATATTCAACATTTTTTGTGAGACACTGAAGTGCAGAAAGGGTTTCATTCTCTATTATTATCTTTTGTAAAGTTCAGTACTTTGGCAAAAAAAGAATTTAGCTCACCTGACCCAAAGGGTCAGGTGAGCTATTGCTACCACTGGGCGTCTGTTGTCCATCCGTAAATCTTTATACCACATTTTAATCTTCTCCTCTGAAACCACTGGCCTAATGTAAACCAAACTTGGCAGGGAATGGCCCTTCCATAATTATATCTGTTGGAACCGAGGTACATCCAAGATGAACAATGAAAAATCTTCTCACCTGAATTTGTATGGTCCAATTGGGACCAAACTTTGGTGAAATGGTCCTTTGGTGGTCCCCTTTCAAAATGGCTCAAACTTGTTCAGTTATGGCTATTGATATTTATTAGTTGAAATTCTAAAGGGGGCTTACTTAAGTCAGGTGAGCGATACAGGCTCACCTGAGCCTCTTGTATAAAATATTTTTCTTGCGAGTTTCAACAATTTGTGTGTTATGTTAGTTCTATTAAAGAGTTTTATTATTCAGAAGTTAAATATGCTTTGGACAAGTTGGATATTAAAGCAATATAGTCATCGAAACTGGATTTGTATCTCAGTTACTGTATGTCCTACCATCATGTAACTTGGTGTAAATGCACCTTTGGGAGTCTGTCAGCATCTGACCCAAATTAGTTCACTTTGACCTACTTTTCTTGCTTCATTGACTCAGATTCACTTTTACGTCCAAATTTGTATCTCAGTTACTCTATGTCCTACCATCATGTAATTTGGTATGTGAATGGGTCTTTGGAAGTCTGTCAGCATCTGACCCAAATTAGGTCACTTTGACCTACATTTCATGCTTTATTGACTCAGGTTCACTTTAACGTCCAAAGTTGTATATCAGTTACTGTATGTCCTGTACCATCATGTAACTTAGTGTGTGAATGCATCTTTGAGAGTCTGTTAGCATCTGACCCAAATTAGGTCACTTTGACCTACTTTTCATGCTTCATTGACTCACGTTGTTTTTTATGTCCAAAGTTGTATCTCAGTTACTGTATGTCCTACCATCATGTAACTTGGTGTGTGAATGCGTCTTGGAGAGACTGAGCCTCTGGTTTTGTTGGAAGTATTGCCCTTTAACAAGAATGGAATGGTATAGAGATTATGCAGTACTTCATCTTCACATCTTATGCGGTAGGGAACATGGAACACTGTTCTTGTTCCAGTGTTACATAAGAAAACATAAGGACATCCATTTTTACCAGTATTTTTGTCCACCAAAATTTTAGACAACCTTGGCCACTAGAAGAAATATGTTACAGTATTTGACCTAATAAGTGCCCATGCCCCTACAAGGGTCCCCTACCAAAATTTCTATTTAAATTCTTGGAATAAGTGCTCCTTTTAGTATAACCATGGTTTATTGGAAGATTCTTAGAATGACAATAGGTCATATTCAACTTTTCTTGTCAAATTCCAACACTTTTGCTGCTTAGTTGTAAGGTAATTAACCAACAGTTTGTATTTATAAAGCAACATGAGATTTCTATTTCTGTATGTACCCCTTTTCAAACGTTTTAGCTCAGTTTTTTGTGTCCCCAATAAGCACCAATTAGGTCAAATACAGTAAGATAGTTTCATGTCTGTACTTTCTATGATATAATCATGAAGCTTCATATGCAGATACATATTGCTGATGCACACAACATCCAGCTAAATGTAGATGACCTTGACCACAAGGTCATACACACTTGCGAAATATATTTGGGTAAAATTTTCTGTCAAAAGTTTCATTTTGTTGAATTTTGTCATGGATCTTCATGTGGAGGTATATGTTAATTATGCAGCTTTAATACAATCATACCCAGTATCAGCAACTTTGTTCTGTTGGTTAGATAGTTACAGACTGTACAAGAAATTCTGAAAGGCACCATGGAAACACCAGGGTATAACAATACCTCTCCTAAATCAATATTGCATCCAGTACAGAAAAAAGCAAGTAGGCCTGGTAACGTTTTGAATTCCAGTTTGGCTGATATTATATCTATATTGTTTTCTCCTCAATAAATACAAATACTTTATTGATAATCACAGTGCCCTTAGAGGGCAGGATAATCACATATTAATCATAAATATGCAATTCATTATAATAGTTACAAATAGATGCACTGGACAATGTGGCCAAAGGGAGGCAACCAGTACTCATAGTTAAGATAATAGAACAAAAATGTATATATAATGATAGTTCTATCCTATTACATACACATACTAAACTAGATACATGAGTAAGCTAACTATTGCCAACGTGACAAACAATTGATGATGTGATAACGATTGTGTATTTTGCTAGCAAAGCAGTGTACAGACTTGTTGCTGTTAAAAATGAACAAACACTGACATTGGCATGCTTCTAGTCAACAGAGAATATCTAGATTTGGACATGAAAATCTTCAAAATGCAGAACTGCTTACAGGCCTACACAGGAAAACAAACAAGTTTGAACTTGATTATAATTAGTCTTCTGCAAAAAAAAATCTGTCCCTTCTTTTACTCATTTTCATTTTAAAAAATCTGTCTTTTCTTGATTGATCTGCATGAATCCTAAAAATCAAAAACAAAAACTAGCATGAAACATTTTATCTCCCATTTCACTTAACAGAAAAATTACACATACTGTATACATGCTTGCAAATGTTATCAATTTAGGTGCTAAACTAACACTTTTTAAAAGACCATCGTCCATTACATGCAAAAACATGTAATATACAGTTGACTCTCCTTATCTTGAACACATTTAGGCCAAATAAAACAATATGTATGGTTCCGTCAGCCGACCGACCCTAGTTTTTAGCGCCGACCCTAAAACATTTTTTTCAAAAAGTAAAAAAAAAGAAAAAAAAACGACCGACCCTACATTTCCGGGATTTCCTGACTTTTTTCGACTTGCCCATGCTACTATACAGTATGATTTTTCGTATTAAGCATCTATAGGACGAAAAAGTGTAGGAAAAAAATAAATAAAATAAAATAAAAAACCGACCTACCGACTCTATTTTTTTCAAAGAGGTGACGGGAACCATACATATTATTTTGTTTGGCCTTAAGTAAAAATTTTGGGTAACTCGAATTATCAGTTTGGACCCTCAACAGCAGAACTATACAAATTTACTCCTGATATCTCTAACTTTCGCTTAATTCAAACTGGATTTTCAGGTCCCAATGGATTCTACATAACAAGAGTTGACTGTACTATATTTTGGTTCTAAAAGGTTGGAAAGTATGCATAGATTTCAATATAAACCGTTTTATGTTCAAACTAAGAGTGCAACACATCCAATCCAATAAAATTGAACCGTGTTACAATGGTCCAGTATTTGCCATGCACAAACACCATTCTATTCAATGTTAATAGTATATATTTATTGGCTGGGTATGTTTTTTATTGTAACCTCATTTATACCAGCTATTGCCCTCAGCTACGCCCGAGGGGCAATAGTTGGTACCTCAGTTACAATAAACTTACTATTTCCCTCATACCCAGTAAGTAAGTGTTTTATTATACCGAAAGAATAGAAGATAAAATTGGACAAAGTTAATACAGGCAACACACCATACCATAACAAACACGTATATCACTGTCCTTTTCTGTCAAATAACCGGACAAGATTTTGGTAGCAGAGCGATTTACATATTTTGTTTTTTAGCGTCATTATCTTACAAATCGTAATCCGAGAGGAACACCAATTGCCTTTCCATCTTTGTTTACTGTGTCAAACTTAACAAAAGTCTGATTTCCAAATGTATTGCTAGGATACTCTTCAATGCATGATCACTTTTTTAATCACTTCAGTGTACGGTTGCTCTTTTTTTTCGCCGGTATGCATGGTGCCATAAAGGCTGAAATCGGTTCTTTGGTGGGTCAAGAGTTGAGGAAAATAACTTCTATGGGTGGACCCCCTATTTCAAAATGGTGGTCCTGGGGGGTGAGGTATGTTTAAATGGAATAGCCCT
>JAULBM010000007.1:1614020-1629020 GCA_032357055.1 Geukensia granosissima
ACAAGATGACGTCACAGTCACATGGCAAAATTTAGGTTATGGGCTTATAACCAAAATACTTTCAACCAATCAGAAGAGGCGTTACATCCAATATTAAATTATTATATTGTATTTGGAATGTGAGTACATTTTGGAGGTCAGTACCTCATGTTATCTATTGTTGCATTTGTAGTTGTCTGCATATAATGTATCCCTTTTAATCATTAAATCTATTACATTTGGTTTTAAAGATTTTTTTTTGTCCTTTTGTCACATAACAGTTTCATTTTAACTCCAGAGCAAGATTTACAATTAAGTACTTTTTGCTAATTTTGCAAAATTTAGCTGGTGTCCCACACTGGCGTGAAAATACCCCAACCCTCACATTAGTTGTTAAATGCATACGGTGAACAGAAAACGCATCCAATTTTATTTATTAATTGTCTTTTAATAATTCATTACTTTTTCTTGTATATTTTTTGTTAACTCCACAAAATGAAAGGGTTTATTTGACTATTTTGACAAGAATATTACATTTTCTGTAAATATACTCCATTTTTGGAGGTGTTAGTTCAAAATAAATATGATCGTACAAAAACATCACAAAGATGTTTAACCAAACATTTGTAGATCTTTAATTCTGCAAAGTTTGTTTGTGATGTTTTTGTGCGATCTATATTAAAATTGACAAAATTGAATAAAAAATTGCATCAAATTAATTAATTTCTTAGTATTTTCACATTTAAAGCATTTTCTATGTGTCATGTGAACACTGAACTAATTAAACTAAAAATTCTGTTGGATTTACTTTTTTAGACATTATTCAATACAAAAAATATAAAATAATAGATACTAGCCAATTTATCATGTTTTAGCCAAATTCTTGGACCAAAAATGGGCCTTAATGACCCTCGTCCTTTATAGAGGCCAACATAAAATGGGTATAACAAAGTGAAACCTATACATCCACCCCAAACATTCTTTGCTGGAATAATAATAAATAAATGGATGACAAACCTGTTTTTTGTATCTGCTAATTTGTTCCTGTGCTGCAGATGATATTTCTATTCCATCAGCACCATAAATCTCTTTAGCTATAGTTTCTATCTTCTCTTCAATAGATTTCTTTAAAGATATGTAAAAACAATTTATTTTGAATATAAAACAAAAGCCACCTAATAGGTGCTACAGTCCAAACTTCAGTTCATTTGGCAAAGCGGTCTCAGATTAGTTTTTTAAGATCTGACTAATCAGAAACAAGAACTATCTATGGCAGCCAGTTGACTGATCAGAATGATATACAAAAACTTTATAGAGGCCAACCCATAAATGCTTAAGGTCAAATCTCAGTTAATTTGGCCCAGTGATTTAAGAGGGAAAAATTCTTAAGATCTCACAAATCAGAAATGAGAACTACCAGAGGCAGCCATATTAGCTGATTAATCAGGATAATACAAAATTCATGATAGAGGTCATTCCACAGCTGCTTCAAGCCAAGTCTCACTTAATTTGGCACAGTGTTCATAGAGAAGATTTTATTGCCATTTGCAAAAGTCTGGTACCACTTTCATTTAAATTTTACCTTGCCTGGTATATTGATTGTCTTCAGTATTTAATAGGCATCTGACCTTAAAGGTAGAAAGGTTAAACTGTCCATACATATCATGATGGTTGATCAAGTCGAGCAGTATTCAAGTCAAATGGCAATAGATCAAATTAATCTGTCGATTTCCAACAAGTGTTACTAAATATTCAGTCCAATATTAAACAGGAACTGCCTGTGCCAACTATGTTAGATGACTGATAAGTAAAATATTAGCAAGATTTATGGAGATCATTTCATAAATGCATCCAGTCAAGTCTCAGTTCATTTGGTAGAGGGGTTTCAGGGGAGAATATTTTTATAGATTTGAACAATGTGAAACAATGAATGCTTGTGGCAGTCATGTTAGATGACTGATCTGTATATTATAAGCCAAATTTTTAGAGGACATCCCATTCAGGTCAAGTTTCATTCATTTGGGCCAGCAGTTCGAGATTTTTAAAGATTCAAGCAATTAGAAACATGTTAATTGAACGATCAGAATTATTGAGGCAAAACTTGATGCCTTAGGCCAAGTCAGTTTATTTGGCATAGCAGTTTCAGAGGAGATGTTTTAAATATCTGACCAATCCAAACCAAGAACTGCCTGTTGTGGCCATTTTAGCTCACTAATCATGAATATATATGTGAAATACTTATAGAGGCCATCCCATATATAACTCTAGCCAAAATCTCAGTTCATATGGCCAACAACATAGGTATCAGCAAAAATCAGACATTAATTTTTTTATGCCTCAGCTCAGAAAATCAAATGATAAGTGCCCATTAGATAGGTCAAGGAGCATGTGGCTTGGTCTTAATACAAAGAGGGAAATCCAATCAAAATCAGATAAAATATGGATAATTAGAATCAAAATACAAGAAAATCCCTATACAGTTTGTCCCTTGAAAATGGGAAGGGATATTTCACCAGAAATCAATCCTAACTTGTATTTTATATCGGGGATCATTTTGAAAAAAAAAAATTGATGAAAGGAAACCTTCCTCTTTACTGACATGGCTATAACACAATAAGAAATATAAAAACACACAACAACAAAATATAAATGTACTTAGAGAAACATTTACTGTAACAAGAGCTAACCCTTGTTGTATGTTTAGGAATTCTACAACTATTCTTACCTCCACACTGTATAAGAATTTAAAGTTACTGGGTTGTTGTGTAGCCCTAACAACAGCCTCAGCTAAATCTGCTGCCCCCAGTCCTCCTTGTGCCCAGTGATTACATCCTATTGCGTCAAATGCCCCATTATCCCTGGCAAACTTCTGTACTAATGCTACCTCTGCTGGTGTATCAGTTCTAAAACACATAGCCACAATTCTCATAAAACACTTTAAACTATTTTTTGTTTTCTGATCTGTCACTGTAAATTTTGTATTTATTATCTCTGTAGAAAATAATGTCACAGATTCTGAAGATCTTTTACGATAATTAGTTTTTCTATTTAAACACATATTTCGTGCAAGGTATTTGCCGTTTTTTAATTCAAATGTTGCTGTGCTGAAGGATGGTTACATGCCACATTTCATGTAAACTGATCAAAATGCAACATGCAATCCCTAATCTAGTTTCTTGTTCCTCGTGAAATGGCTGTAGCACCCTCTAATTAGAATGAATCTTATCCTACCATTATTAAATAGACAAGTAAACTTTGTCCTTAAATAATTACACAGTGAAACCTGTCTGAATACATTTTGGTATTAATAATTTTGTTTAGTCACATGTTTTATTAGGTAAACAAGGTAAATTAAATCATAGCATTGGTCTGACAAATTTTTTTTTCCATTTACACAAGTTTCTAGGTTTCAAAAGGCTTGGATAGGACAGACTGTATTGAATTTTAACAAGTGTGGACACAGAAATGTCTCAACTACATAAGCAGCATGTCAACTTCTGCAAAACTTGATTATAAAGGCTTGAGTGTTAACATAGAAAATATATCCAAGGGACACAGATGCCGCTGTCCTGGCAAAAAGGAAGTATCCCTGTAGTCATTTGTCAGACCATAAATAGGAATGGACAGTACAACTCACCATGATGCTTCAGACCAAATATCAAATCAATTCAACAAACATCAATTGAGAAATCTTTGATGAAAATTGATGACATGGACTGACAAACAGATGGGATAAAACTTAATGCCCCTGTTGCCTTACAGTGGGGGCATAAAATAGGTCAAGGACACATGATATATGCAAAAGAACACTTACATCTAAAAGTAATAAGCACAAGAGATATTGTTTATCAATCATGTGAAGAACAGAGAGACTAATCAAAGCATAAAAACTTGTTGATAATTGCTTGAAAGTCAAGAGACCATGTCATATGACAGACTGAAATGCACACCTAAAAATGAATAATCACACAAAACATTGTGTTGTTACAAAAAACTGACCTAGGCATAAAAACTTAAAAATAGTTGCTGTACCGTGAATGTGGTTGAGGACACTTGACATTAGGCACACTGACATATACACCTAAAAATAAACTAGGACACGAATTTTGTTGGCCTGTCGTGTGTAGATTTTGAGTAACCGACATAAGCATAAAAACATGACTGTAAAAATGAGGTCAAGGACACATAATGTATAGCAGAATGTCATGCATACTAAATATTGTTGATCTGTGATGTATGGTTACATAAAGCTGACTGGAATATACTCACTAAGAACTATTTATAGACAAAATATGGTATATCTTTTACAGACAAAATATTTTAAAGTCTGTGTATAATGATTTTTTAAATATGGACTTGAGAATGAAAAGAGGTCCCAAACTGTACAAGTCACACATCCATTAAATTGAGGTCTAGGCCAAGGGACAAGTATCAAACTGACATATATTTACCACGATCAAACTATAGACCAAATATGGTGGTGATGGTTTTAACAGTTGTGAGAAATGTACTTGTTTTTTAATATTTAGATAAATGAATTTTTCAAATGTTCACGATTGAACCATGAAAATGAGTACTTGGTCAAATGGCAAATGACTGGCTGGCAAGTTCATATCATGAACTACATGTATTTTGACACCAAATTGGTCCTATTGGGTTAAACAGTTCCAGTATAAAAAGTGTAAAATGAGCAGGGCCCAGATTCGTAAAACAATTGGTAATTAAGCATGCACATTATTCCATTCATTTTCTATGGCGATCATTTTAAACCCTGGAACGATAAAAGTGAAACACACTGTTTCCAAAACTGACCTATATTTCTTGAACCTTAACAAGATATTTGAATTTCAAATCATTCTATTCAAGGTAACAAAAGTTATTGATTGGAAACCTCAATTTTTATGAATAATTCAAGGTCCATAAGTCTGGCACAACATAAGTGAAACAGACCACTTTTGAACTTGACCTGTATTTATTGGCCCTCAACATTGTATCCAAATCATTCCATTGAAGTAATCAATTGGAACAATTGGAAACCATTTTTTGGAAGTTAAGTACAGAAAGATGTACAGGGGAAAACTTAATGCAATTGGCACCTAGCAGGGGGGGGCATAAAAAGAAAAATACTAAGGAATAAAATACAATGTAAATACTTACGCAAAAGAATTTACTGCAACAACCACTGGGACACCAAATTTGTTGGCATTTTCAATTTGTTTCCGTAAGTTGCTACAACCTTTCTCCAAAATATCTAAGTTCTGAGCAAAATAAAATGAATTTTGTAAACAATTTGTATAAATTAACAAGAACATATGATTTCATATAGAACAAATTACAAAATATTTTCCTATAAAAAACTAAATGCACATTTGCTAAATATTCTCATGAGAGCATGATTGTGCCTGATGAGACAAGGGACATTTGCACATGGGACAAGGTACCATAAGGCCACTTTTTGACCCCAAAATTTCAGTGTTCTGAGTGAATTAATATAATGGAAGAATAAAGATAACATGCCAGAAAATATATGATGTTAGTTTTTCTTAGTACCTGTCCTTCACTAGGCTTTCACAGCCCAATGTTTAAATATATTCTGGTTTCACTCAATTAAGTAAAAAAAACTTTTTTATTGAAAAATTCAAAATGACATACGTGTCCCATAGACATATTTTCTCTATGTTATGTTAGGATTCATCCAATATCTGAATCTTACAGAGAATATTACTGGATACTACAAGTGAAGCAACCTGATTCAAAAACTTGAATAAATACTTAATATTAATCAAATACTATTTTCCTATGCAACTTCATAAATAAGAAAAAGAACATACAGTTGGATACCCCTCCAGGCAAACAGAAAGTAGACAAATGATAGACCTAAAAAGGGGAGACATAACACAACTCACCCTGTTTCCAACCAAATATCAAATAAATTGAACATATTAAAGCCAAGAAATCTTTTACCAATATTGACAGTCAAAGGTAAACTTAATGCCCCCATTGCCTAAAGGCATAAAAAAAATCATGCTTTTTGGAAGAAGTCAAAATTTTAACAAGCACGGTATATGAATTTTTGTTGTTGTATTTTAACTTGTTTTATAACACCTTATATTGGGCGAGTAACTTGGAAATTTCATCACCTGTAGCTCTAGGGGTGTATTATAAGCACCCCTAACCCCTTAAATGTTTTTAGGGTAAAACTGTGTGCATAATTTAAAATTAAAAAAGGGCAAAAATTAATTATTACAATCAAAAGAACAATGATATACCTCTTCTGTGTATTCCTTAGGTAAAGGAACACCTGCTGTGACTGTTGGTCCCCCTCCATGCATCTTCAGAGCTCGGATTGTTGCCACTAATACTACAGCATTAGGGATCAGGTCAGAGTATCGACATTTAATGTTAAAGAATTTCTCCATTCCAATGTCTGCACCAAATCCTGCTTCAGTTACTGAAAAATTATGTATTTTGTGAAAAACATTTGTAAGATTAAAAGTATGTATAATAAATTGTATGCGAAGAAACGTTACTGTAATTGGTAGATGTAAAACAAGAACTGACCATTTATACTGACAAAATGTTTTTAAAACCCAAATAATTGAAAAAGTTAACAACTTTTACATTACTAGTGTCCAAAAATTCTGCTGCAAACATGCTATGAAGTAAATCACTTTGCAATGTTTCACATATTCTTTTTTGTCAAAAATTTGCCTTGAACACCAGAGGTCATTATCTATCATAAAGCCTCCAGGCTTTCTCCTGTTTAATTTGAATACTTTGTCAACAAAGTAGCCACATGTCTTTGCTATTTAAAGAATCACACTGACTAAAATTTGTCATGCACGGGTGATTCTGCACAGGTGGTATATAAGACTGAGAACCTGTTCTAAACCTGCTTTTTTGTTACAAAGGCCACGTGTTAACATCACTTGGAAGGGCGTGTATCCTTCGCTAATTAATTTGAGAAATATTTATTGTTCATCATTTTTCCGATGGAAAAATATAGTGACATAAGCGATGTCGATCATAATTCTGATGACAATAATATGGAAAATGAAGTAGTCAAACTATTTGACTCAGAAAATGAGCTTGAGGCCAGTTTTTCCGGTTTTGAAAACGAAAAAGTTAAAACACCACCGAAAAAGGGTTCAAAAAAGTCTTCTACAGTATCTCACCAGAGTACGGAGCTCGGTCCAGGAAAAGGACCCGGGAAAAATTTGAAGAAAAAGGCTCCTATGAAGAAACGCACGACAAAAAGTAAGTCAGCTTCATTGAAGAATCAGAAATCTGATAATAATAACAATGTTAACTACGAGTTAGTTGCAGAATTGGTTTCTAATTATTTTAAACAAGCGGGCAGTTCTAACGACACCGCTGTTCCTAGTACTAGCAGGGCCTCAGCTGGTGCGTATGTACCGGATGTCGAACCCGAATACGATAATGATTATGATTTTGAAGAGGCTTCTGTTGTTGAGCCTGGGAGAGCACTAAATGTGAATGACATTTTCAGAAACCACGATAATAACGAAAAATTCATTATTATCCCAGACAACCAGGCCTTTGAGTTACCTAAAATCTTCGAGGATCAAACGAAGTATTCGGCCGCTGTGTCGGATTCTACTGCCGAGTTCGTAAATATGGCATGTACAAGTAAAGCTGACGTATCTAAGTTTCTTGAAGATAAACAAATACCTGTGAATTGTAAGAGTATTACTCCACCACTTATTAACCCTGAAATATGGAGCTGTTTGTACTCCAATATCCAACAGAGGGATAGAAGTTTGCAGGAAGTGCAGAAAACTCTTGGAATGTCTATTGTTCCATTGATTCATTTGTCAGAGATGTTAAATACTAACAGATTTGATATAAATAATGCTCAAAAGCATGTTGCCAAGGCTTTAGCGTTGACATGCAATACGTTCTTTGAACTTAACATCAAACGCAGGTATTTCATCAGGCCTTATGTGAATAAGAAATTTCAACAGCTTTGCTCTGCTTCAGTACCAATTGGTGATCAGTTATTTCCTAACGATGTTGGAAAACGCATGAAAGAGATCAATGATGCTTCTCATATAAACAGACAACTACCTGTACGTTATGGTCCAAAAAACTCAAGAGGAAGGCCCAATACGAGGGCCCCAGCATGGTACCAAAACCAAAGAGGCCGAGGCCAGCCAAGTCAGAGACGACCAAGAGGGTCATACAGAGGAAAATATCACAATTAAAGGCAAGTAAAACCAAGAACTTTAAAGCAGGTACTTTACAAAATAAAATTCATGAATGGAGAAAATTAACAAACGACCAATGGATTTTAGACACTGTTAAAGGTTATAGTATTGAATTTTGGCGAAAACCTTTTCAAAACTTACCTCCAAGTGTTACTGATTTTGGAAAAATCCAAAACAAAATTGTTGATCAAGAAATAGAAAATTTATTGCAAAAAGAAGCAATTTCTGAGTGTGAACATGAAAATGATGAATTTTTATCAAACATATTTTTAGTTAAAAAGAAAAATGGTGAATTTCGAACTGTTATTAATTTAAAGAATTTAAATAATTTCATTGAATATCATCATTTCAAGATGGAAACAATAGAGACAGTATTAAATTCAGTCCAAAGACATTCTTATTTTATATCTCTGGACTTGCAAAATGCATATTTTTCCTTGCCTGTCATTCAGTCTCATAGAAAATTTTTAAAATTTGAATGGAAAGGAAAGTTGTATCAATTTAACTGTTTATGCTTTGGAATTTCATCAGCTCCTAGAGTCTTTACAAAATTAATGAAAGTTATTTTCTCACATATTAGAAGACTTGGTATTGTCACATTTTATTACATTGATGACTCATTGTTAGAAGCAGGTTCACCTGAATTATGTTTAGAACAAGCTAATATATTAATGTCAATGTTTGAAAATTTGGGTTTTTTCATTAATCATGAAAAGTCTAACCTTATACCTTCAACAAAAATAGAGTACCTAGGTCATGTTATAGATTCTGTAGAATTCAAGGTATTTTTGCCAGAGGAAAAAATTCAGAAAATATTAAAATTTTGTACAGAAATATTGAATTCGGAAAACCTCACTATACGAGTGGTTGCTCGTCTTATTGGTTTATTTACCTCAGCAAAATATGCAATCAGATTAGCTCCCTTATTTTACAGATACTTAAACAGGGATAAAGTACATGCATTGAATGTTTCTAACGATAATTTTGATGCAAAAATAAGCTTATCTGTTGAAGCAATTACAGAAGTTATATGGTGGGAAAATAACATTGTTATAAAAAATGGTAAAGATATAAGACCAGGAAAAATTAGTAATTATATTGAAACTGACGCTTCAAAAATTGGTTGGGGCGCTTTGTTTGAGGGTACAACAACTGGTGGCAGGTGGACAGAACAAGAGTCATTATTACATATCAATTTATTAGAGTTAAAAGCAGTATATTTTGCCTTACAAAGCTTATGTAGTCATTTACACAATACCCATCTGTGCATAAAGTCTGACAATAGTACTACTGTTGCTTATTTGAACAATCAAGGAGGATCAATTATATCCCTATTTTTACAAGCTAAATCTATCTGGTTATGGTGTGAAGAACGAAATATTTTCATTACAGCAGTACACATTATGGGAAAAACTAATACTACAGCTGATTTTATGTCTAGACACTTTAGCGACTCTACAGAGTGGAAATTAAATGAAAAAGTCTTTGACAAGGTTTGCAAGGTCTTGTTTCTTCCTGACATAGATTTATTTGCAAGTAGACTAAATAAACAATTAACAAAATATGTTTCATGGTTTCCAGAACCTAAAGCAGTAGCTTCTGATGCTTTTAGTATTAGTTGGTCAGACCTTAATCCTTATATTTTTCCTCCTTTCAGCTTACTGAGCAAAGTTTTACAGAAGATAAAAGACGACCAGGTGAGACAAGCAATATTAATTGTCCCGATGTGGACTTCTCAACCTTGGTATCCAAGTTTATTGAATTTATTAACTTGTATCCCAAAAATGTTGCCAAATGTTCAAAATTTGCTATATCTGGTTCACAACAAACAGTGTCATTCTCTCAGCAAACGAAAACTGTTTCTTGTCGCCTGCAAAGTATCAGGCATTGTCTCCGAAGTAAAGGTTTTTCAGAAAAGTCTATCAAATTTATCTGTCAATCTTGGAAAAAATCCACCAACAAGCAATACGATCTTGTTTGGAACAAGTGGGATATTTGGTGTAATCAAAGGCAAATCAATCCCATATACCCATCTGAAAGTCAAATTTTAGATTATTTAATTGAACTTAAACACAAAGGCAGATCATTCAGTACAATTGGGTCACATAAGGCAGCAATTTGTGAGACTTTGGCTATTTGTGGTAATTGTTTATTAAAAAACAATGATATTATATCACGTTTTATGAAAGGAATATTTATATCTAATCCACCTAAACCAAAATACACTGCAACATGGAATGTTGGTCAGGTTCTAGATTATTTGTGTACTTTATGGCCAGTGCATGATCTTTCTTTACAGTATCTTACTTTTAAACTTACAGCGCTAATGGCTTTAAGCACAGCACAAAGAGTACAAACTTTACACTATCTAAAATTGAGTTTGTTGTCTAATTTTGGTGATTACGTAGTATTCACACTAGATAATTTAACAAAAACATCAAAACCAGGTCAAAAATTACAAGAAGTTCGAATAGACAAGTTTGAAAATGAAAAATTGTGTGTTGTAAACACACTGAAACATTATATAAAACAAACTCAAAATCTAAGGAAAACAGACAGTCTTTTTATTTCATATAAAACTTATGACAAAGTGTCAAGTTCTACAATAGCAAGATGGCTAAAGAATGTATTATATCTTTCTGGTATAGACACATCAGTTTTTTCAGCCCACTCATATAGAGGGGCAGCAACTTCACAAGCATACATTTCAGGTATGTCTTTAAGTGATATCATTAAAACAGCTAACTGGTCAAATGCAAATACTTTCTTCCGATTTTATAATAGAGAAGTACAGAGTAAGTCATTTTCAACAACTGTGTTATCATCCAAGGATTAATTTTTCCATTTCAGTCGTTGGAAAAGCAGCTGATTCGACTAAATATGGATCCAGGGAGGATTCCTTTAGATGTATTGTATTGGACTGGACTTTTTAGAATGGATTAGTGTGACAGTTAAATATTTTTGTTTGTGAAATGAACAGTGTTAAATTTTAAATGAACAGTGCTAAATGTTTATTTGATTTGCGTTTTTTCATAACTCAGTATTTGTGAACATGGACAGTAAATGATTTGAATAAGGACATTGTTTATGTCAGTGGGAATTTAATGGTCTTTATAAATTTTTTCTTTCCAATATTAAAATATATGGTTGGAATTATGTCTTTATTCAAGCCTTTTCATGATTTGTTGATACTTTAAAGATTCAAATTAAACAGGAGAAAGCCTGGAGGCTTTATGATAGATAATGAACCCTCATCCAAGCATCTGTAAGATGTGATGGATGAGGATTATTATCTGAATAAGCCGTAAGGCTTCGAGGGTTTAATTTCCCTCCCTACTTGGGTCTGATTCCCCAACCCTTGTCTTTATTTTCAACAAATCATATTTCTTTTTTACCTATGTCTTTAAATAAGCAGGTTTGGAACAGGTGCTCAGTCTTATATACCACCTGTGCAGAATCACCCGTGCATGACAAATTTCAATCAGTGTGATTCTTTAAATAGCAAAGACACGTGGCTACTTTGTTGACAAAGTATTCAAATTAAACAGGAGAAAGCCTGGAGGCTTTATGATAGATAATATCTGTTAAAATTTAACAAAACAAATTGTTAAAGTTAAGGGTTGCCTCCTAAAATAGAAGATATCTGTTTAAATTCAACAAAACAAATTGTTAAAGTTAAGGGTTAACTCCTAAAACAGGAGATATCTGTTTAAATTTAACAAAACAATGACTGGCTGTAAAGGTTACTATCCTATTGACCTTATGTCCAAATTCCATCATTTCTGTCTGTTAATGCTTCCAGACTTAGGCAAGAGATCTGGCTGTAATCTTTTTCTGTCAAGTAAGCTTTAAAGAGCTGCAATTTCTATTGATAGCTGATACATCTTATATGACAGCGGTATGAATCAGGTATTTATCATATAAATAAAATTGTATTTGATTGGCATTGTGATTTGGGAAAAATTTACCCAGAATCCTTCTTAATAAGTCTGGGTCATACATCACAGGTGAGTTGGAGGTAAAACAACAAGCCAATTTTTTCCTGTTGGACATATTAGATCATGTTAATTTTTTCTTACTAACATAAGGATCCATTGATCCAATTTCTTACTTTCAAAGAACATCATTCAAATTTAATACACTTGTGACATAAATTTTCCATCTAAAAATTGTAAGATGAATTGGATAGGAAAAGAAATTGTATTGATTGACCTTTAAACATTATCGAAGTACTGAAGATAACAGATTCACTAATGATGAGTAAACAATGAACCTTTTAGGTTCTCTCCACAAAACATACTACTGTATTAAATTAAATTTGGTTATGACAGGAATCAAAATTTGGAGCTTTAGGAGGTTTACCCCTATAGGTCACAAGGTCGTATTTAAGAATGACCTCAGGTAACTATTAGGCAAATGAGACAGGCCACAAAAAGTTGGAACTTGTTTATCAAATAATTTGTATATGACAGGTCACTTAAATCATAGGGTAGGTTGCAAGGTGTCTCCCAAACCCCTTAGGGTCACAGGTCAGATTTCACCCTACTGGAGTCTCTAATTTAATAACTGACCAATAAAAAGTGTCACATGGAACATGAACAATGAACATTCCCATAATGTGAAAATTTCCTTTAACAGAACAGTTGGAATTTGAAAATTTCCTTTAACAGAACAGTTTCTTTACAGTACAGTCAAACCTGCATTTAGAGGTCACCAAAGGGAAGATATAAAATTGGCTGCTAAAAACAGGTGGCTGTTTATTCAAGGTTCTATTTGACTGAAATACTTATTAAAGGGAAATTGGAATGTGACTGTTAAAACCAGGTTATTGCTTAATCAAGTTGACCGCATCAGCAGGTTTGACTGTGTTTGTAATATACGACACATTCCTCTGTAAATGGGCCAAAAAATGGACAAATGACTTATCTTGGTCAGGCAAATGCATTGTACAATCGATTACGCAGATAGATCTATGTTTAAATTGGTGGAATCATTATGATTACATTCAGGATGCGTAAGGCCATTAAGCATTAGTTTTATATACTTTATTCCAATATAACTGTACATGGATCTTTAAACACCCAAACTGATAATCTTTATACGCTTATTGACGTATTTCCTTACGACAACACAATTTGGAGTACAATTGACATAGCTTTACGATAGCTGATGCTGTATTGATTTTTCTATCATATAACTTTCTTTCTTGGAAAGCATATTCTATTTTGCAATGATTAAATTGTCTGCTAAACATACAAATTACCAGTGATCGAGTCACAGGTGATGAACATTGTTAATACATTTCCAATTTCCTTCATGAAAAACCTAATGTAGCTGAGAGTTTTTGTAAACAAAGATGTCTACTTCAGAATCATTTACAATAGAAAAGTATACATATCTATCTGTTTAAACTCAAAGCTGGGAAAGATGTATTGGTTTTTCAGCAGTAATTATACCCTTTGGATCACAATGTTATTTGAGATTTAATATAGTTCTAGCAGATTGAAAAAAACAGTTACAACTCCAAGCACAGGTGCAGAATTGAGAAAGGAGTGGGTTAGGTATGACCCATTTTTGGCCCCAAAATAAAGAGATTTCCAATTTTAACACAACATACCCTAAATCAACTTAAGACAAGTACAGCTGCTGCTTTTTAAAAAATCAATCATTGTTTTGCTATTAAGTGCACATGTACTAACTAATGACGTCATAAACATGGTCTTAATTCAAAATGTATTGAAAATTTCACTATTTTGGTTGAATTTTATGTGATTTTCCTTTAAATTAGTAATGGCCACATTTGTGTTCATTCAAAATATTTACATATATGATGTAACTAACAAATATACATAGCATGTTGAAAAATTTAGTCTGAACATGGATGTGGCCACTTCTATCAGGCCAAAAACTGTATAAAATATGCAATTTTAGACCAAGTTTGAGCTATTGCAACATCCTGATAGGAATATGTTTTGACAAAAAATTTGACAGAATCAACTAAATATGACATTTCGTTTTGTAAAAAGTGTAATATACCTTAACTCTCAGATTGTTTAACTTTGGGGCCAAAATTGAGCCAAACCGAACCTACTCCTTTGAAAAAACATGGTTAGGCAAATATGCAAAATTAAGGTTATGGATAAAACTAAATCTCATCTTGCTTGGTATAAAATTAAATTTATAAATTAATCCATCTTTAACAAATCATTACCAGAAATTAGAAAGTTTCCAACCCCTAAGAGCGACAACTTTTTCATCATGTTCATTGTCACTTGACCACCGTATATTTAAACTATTAACTTAACAAAACTACACGGTGATCAATATTCTGTATAAATATTTATTTCGTTGCCTAGAGCATTATACAGCTGCAAGAAATTTTAATTTGGGGATTCGATGTGGAATTGGGTACCCACTAAAGTAGTTTAACCCCACCACATGTCTCATGTGCCTGCCCCAAGTCAGAAATTGTGTCTTCAGTGTTTTGATATGTAAATTTTTTATTATATTCTTATAAGAACAGCATAACTTAATGAATACATGTTTATTTTTATTTTTAAAACTTTTTTCATTTTTTCAGTTGACCATATTTCCAGCCAAAATCCATCAATGTGATCCATTATAAGACTAGAAAACACAAGCTAAGACACTTAATGATAAAAAAATCTTTGATTTTTCAAACCATGATCAGAAGGACAAACAATAATTATGGTTGTCATAGAAACATAATTTTCTCGCTCATTAGAGAAATTTATTTCAGACAAATCAAATTCCAAAACATCAACTTCCCAAA
>JAULBM010000007.1:1630477-1649957 GCA_032357055.1 Geukensia granosissima
TTTGTAGGAACCTTGTTACTTCCACATTAGTTTACAGTGAAATATTTTCTACTTTGTTTGTTTTTGGTTTCTTTTATGGGGCTTTGAACTTGTCTGTCTGCCGACTTATCAATTTCAGTCTCAACATTAGTATTTTCGAATTCCTTTTCGAAATAATGTAACAACCAAATGTTTAAAATTAAATTTTTAATTATGTTACACACAATCAAATTGAAATCTTTTGAATTTTAATTTTGATAAGACAAAGAATAAACATTTCTTTGCATTGTTTTTCAAATTTACAGTATTTTTAATTTATCCATTTTTGTAAGAACAGTAACATACGGGCAATCTCGATGTGCAGCCGTTCCGGCAGCTATCATTATGCCCCGTCATCCAAGTAAATACTAAACAGATAAAAGGTTTTCTTATGTTATTTTATAATATATTGCCTTTAAATTCTTCTTTATATTTGAACTTGCTCTTCATTTGCAACATATGATCGGAAAGTTATTCTGGAAAGCAAAAACAAAGTTTTAGGATTTGAACCTTTGGCCGTTTGATTAAATCCCTGATAAAAAACGTTATACTGAAGTGTAAATGCACATCTCTTTTTTGCATCACATTTGCTTTTTTGCTTATTCTGAAAACCCTAATTTATTATTCGTACTGTTATTATTTTAGATAATAAAATACAAGTTTACCATTTTAAAAAAATATTGTAAATTTTATAGCTATATGAACATGTCAAGGAGTTACCTATCATAAATGGCACTACAACCAAAATATAGAAATTCCGAGATCCAAATAAATTTTATCAAAAAAAAAAAAAAAACAAATGCAGCAAACTTTTGTAAAGCATTATTCGATAATTTTCTAGTCAGAGTAGCATGACCTGGTTGGGCTGATTAATATCCTCAAAGGCATCGACCCAAAGGTTTCAAAATACAAGTTCACCAATGTTGAATAGAAATTGTGAACTTTTTATGCCATACGAAAGTTGTAGCCTCTCATTAGTAGCATAATAGCCTAAACAAAGGATGTTTTCTACATTACTCAAGATGAGTAGAGATTACTTTACTTGAAACCAAACATTTTTCTGCCGTTTGCTTATTTGTGGTTCAACAGACTGTCGGCTTTCTCTACTGAGTAACACGACGGGTGCCACTTAATGAGCAGGAATTGGTTAACCTCCGCAGTCTTGAAGTCACATTAGTTTTTAAAGAGTAACGTTACTCCATTTTTAGTTTATACTGTATCTTCGTGTGTTTGGCTTTCGATTCATTTTGTTGGCAATGGTCTTGTCTGTCTTCTGACTAAACGGTTTTCTGTTTGCCTTTTGTTATCTTCTGATTATTATTTTTATTTCTAGCCGTTACCCGAACAGACTTATTTAAATTCTGTGTTCTTTTACCTTTAAATGTTTTTATATACTGAATTTAGAACAATTAACTTTTCAAGAAACACGATAAAATCCATGCAAATGAAATCAAATTTTCGGATTACTTCTTAAACATACAATTGTCAGCATAGATACAGTTGAATTAAAACGCATAACAACTCTTTATTTGAAAAAACCTAATTACTTTTTTGAAAATATACCTGTACCTTTCTCACAATAATGACGACAGATACATGTACAGTTTATTCTGTATTCAAATAATCCACAATATTTAATAGATTTTCAAGTAAAAGATTCGATATATATGATTACTTCACCATATTTAATTTTTGATCAAATTTTTGAACTCCACCACAAAGTATAATTGCGTGCCAACTTAAAAACATATCATGCTATAGGATCTTGTTAGATTCAAAAAACCGTTAATTGTAAATGTCAGATGGTCGAATAAAATACTATGATAGGTTTTTTATATGGATCTTCGGGATTTGTCATGATGACAAATAATTGTTTGTGACGGGTCGTTTCTTCTTTACCAATTAAAATAAGGAACATCCGAAAATACGATTTTTTAATGTACACGGCAAAAATTGAAGGAGAAAGGTAACAAATTTAACCACAAATGCACTTTGTCCGTAAATTGCCAACTTCCGGGCGATTGTAAACACAGATCGCCGGCTAACAGGTAAAAATTTCCCGAATTCGACAAGCAAACAAAACATCACTGAATTCCTGATAATTCTGCCATGTTAGGGGAAGCCAGCATTTTTTTCCTTTTGCCTCAGAAACCACTATGCTTCACCAAGGTTTAAAGAGTCAATGCCGGGGAGTCGATCTTGGTGTTAGTAAACACCACATTTTGATTTTATTATATGTTTTTTTTAAAGCTGTGATTTTTGACATTGTTACATTAAAGGCATTTTCATTACATTGAATACGGCCATAATTAACACGGTATTTCTTAACAAATTGAAAAATGACGTGAAGTGAAATATTATAAGATATAACTTTATAAGAGTGTGGTGGCAAATGGGATCTGTAACTCTAAAAATTCAAACGATGCAAATCTTAAATGATTTATCCTACTCAAACAATGTCAAAATTGTATAAAAACACTTATATGTATGTATGCTATAAGTTCTCCCCCTTTAAGAGTTGACATAAACCGGAGGAAAGTTAACAAAATAACCACCACAAACCACGATAAAATATTTAGTAACAAAGCATGCAAATGTATTACTTACCTCTTTTTGTCTATATGGTACTATATATATATAAATATATATCAGTCAGTCAAACTCTTCGACAAGACCAACACAGAATGTTGTTAGCAACTGTTTCCACGACAGTAATTATATCATATGCAATGAATCATTATTTTTGCAAAAGGTCCACCGTTTACAAGGAAGTTTAAAATTGTTTAACCTGTGTTCAATACATAGTTTTGAACAATAACACGTTTAAAGTATTATTGTAGTTTCAAACTGGTTCAGGAAGTTATTTCAATCATGTGATTATTTAAATTTTTAATTTTTAATTACAAGGACGTTATAACATGATCTGCAAGATACATTGTGTATTCATTCATTACATACATTTTTAAACTAAACTGGGCAGTGTTATTTTCATTCTAATCGAAACACGTTTATTTAACAAATTCGAAAAAATATTATATATAACATAGGATATGATTGGATTATTTGATTCTGTTAATTCGAAATTACTTGCATGGTCCATTTATTAAAAAACGGAACGTTTAGAAAAAATGTTTCAATTTAAAGTTGAAAGCTCAGCCCAGGTGTTATCATTGTGTTTCTTAGCTTTAACATTTCTCCTGTAATTCCATTGGTTCAAATTGATTGTAGCCTTACCATACTGAAATTCCTGATTCTGCAAACTGATTATAATTACAATCTGGATGACAAATATTGCATTTACGAATAAAGTTATTCTAGGTAGCTTCCTAGAAACCTATAATCAAGTCTATGTCGTTGGTTTTATGTTTAAGTGTTTTTGTGTTGCATTGTTGACTTATTTGGTCGATATGTGTTATTTTGAATGCCTAAGAGAAACCTGTAGAAGTTTATTATTTACAGGTTTTGGATGGGTATCACATGGACATTCATACCACACCTCCTCTTGCTATTATTAATACTGAGTTTCAAAAGTGATATTTTTTAAATAGGCATCATAGTTAAAAGAGTTTTCATGAAACTTAAAAACGGATTTCTCTTGACTCTCCAATGTGTTTGTATATTTATTATTGGTACTTTAAATTGTATGAATAATTGGACAGTTGTAAAAACTCCATTTTCATTCTTAAAGTTAATTTCTCATTTAAAAAAAATGAAAAGAAAGTTTGAGTCATTGGGCATTTTAATGAAATGGTTAAATGCATAGGATTCGAAAATCTGACAACATATTATAAACATGACAAGCAGGCTGCCTAAAGCGCCTAAAAGAGATCTCAGAACTATATATATCTCTGTCAGTAACAGATAAGAACAATGTTTTGAAAATTCTAAAGCACTAAATGGGCTTCGAAAGTATAGCACTTAATTGTTCCTTGCCGTTTTTGGCTTCTCTGTAGATCCTTTTAGGAAAGATAGGTGAATGTATGTTTTGTTTTTTCCCTTACAACTGTATAAAAGTGTCCTGTTCTAAATTTGTTATTATTGTAAAAGAATTTGCAATGTCAGTTATACACTTTATGAAAAACTGAAGGAAAATACTCGTAAGATCATTTTGAACAAAAAATGACAATGGTACAGAAATATTCTTTATCTTGGTAATTAACAGTCTTCATTACTACATGTAGTTTGTGAAAGGGCTTTTTAGCAGGGTATAATACCTTTCCCATTTTCCGAGTTCCTCGACAACGTTTTTTTTTGTTTAAAGTTAATTGTGCTCTGTGACATTTGAATAAGTTGTAAAAAATGGCCATACACATGTAACACATGTAACACACAAAAAATATAATGTTGACAAAAAAAAAGCCCTTTCACAAACTACATGTAGTAATGAAGACTGTTAATTACCAAGATAAAGAAATATTTCTGTAAAACTAGTGTGACACTTGTTAATAATAATGTTATGTCGAAAGATTGAATTTAAACACAAAAATCTCAATTACTGTTAAAAATGTTTGATGAGCCACCACTAATGTTTAAATATGTATGAATTTTCAAAATTTTACTTGTACAAGTAAATTATTATTTAACTATTTACTTGTGCAAGTGGTATCCCTGACTAATAATGAAATGTATAAAAATCATTTTTATAATACTCCAAATGCAGAGCTACATACATGTGGGTCCTGTTTAAACCTCGAAAATGACATATAATATGTATAAACCAAATAAACAAATATTAAATACATTGGTAGAACTTGTGTATAATGAAAAGAAGGATACAATAAAAAAGAAGTTTAACTTTTTATTTCACATACTTAAAAAATTACCCCAAAATTACACTACAGTAAATCTCCCTCATCGAAAAATTTAGGTGATGAGAAATCTAAAGCTGATGATACTCAAGTTGTCAATGCAAACAGAATCAAATCTTCTACAGTATATATATGACCCTTCAAAACTCATACCACCAGACCCTATTTTAGTTCTATTATCCACAGACAAACAATATGTAATGGCCACAGTGTTTAAACTGGCTGGTACACAAAAAAGAATGTTTGATGAACTTCCGGTTGAAATGAAAAAAAAATCGTCACAAACTTGCTAATATTGCTTATGACATAAGGAACACTTCAAACTAGACATAGAGATGTAGGGGCTAATCTGATTTTAGAAACCAGACAAAAACAACATAGACACCTGTTGGCAGCGCCAAGTCAATATTTCACTAATTTAGATATATCTATTTATTAACCTTATGCTTCTCTTATGACTTTTCTGCTGTCATTTGTCATGTTTGTTTTTGTTATATTTTGTAAATAAATATGGTTCAAATGCTTGAATAATTAACCAATGTTATACTTGTATATTACAGATTTTACACCATTGTAAGTATAGAGTTTGAAAAAATTAGTTTTGCTCGCTTTTTCGTATTGCTTTAGTTTGCTGCTTTATTACGTTGGTTTAAAAATGCTTCTTTTGCTGTTTTATTTGTTTGTTTTTTTTTTGCTTTATTATCTTTGCTTGTTATGCTATGCTTACTACATGTATGTACAATGTATGTTAGTGAAAGCTGCATAGGAACTACATAGGAAAAAATTTGTGATTTGTTGTTGTTTAAATCAACAAATGAAATACTTTTTATGACTTAAATTTTAGAACAGAAAATATTTTTAATACTTAACAAAGGTATGAATGAAGAAAGGGTCTTAGTGACATGTTGCTGCCCATGAGCCTACTGTCAGCGCAGCTCACTTGGTTAATCCCCTTTTTACAATTTTTAATATTTTAAAATGGGATTTTAATGGCAAAATATTTTTTACTGAAAATGAATCTAGGTATGTTGTCATTTTTGTGCAAAATATTTTCTTCTTCACTAAGAGATTTTTTACTATTGGTGAAAAAGTGATTTGAAAAGGAAAATTTCTATAGTAAATATTTAGTGCATTAAAAATCAAATTTCCTACATTATGATAGTTTTACCATATATATGGTGTTAAACTATGAATCATATTTATCTGTACATATAACAACCAAACATTTGAACTTGTGATCTGTGAAAGGTGCTATTAATAGCTAAATCATGAAAACCCGCCAAAGTGAGTTATTTCCCTTTTCCATGCAAAATCCCATAGAAAATGCAACTTACCACGATTTGAAGAAACCATTAAATAAAATTTGCACAGCTATGGATAATTTATCAAGGACTTTGTAAGTCTGATATTTTTATTAAGCATAGGTCAATCTATAACATTTTGAAATATGATTAAATTGAAAAAAGCCGATTTCTGAAGTGAACTGCGCTGACAGTAGAACAAAAGTCAAACAAGTGACCCACAGGAGCATGTAATCACTCGCATTTAATATCTGATACAAATGTTTCCACAGAAGTTAAAATGGGTTCTAGGGACCATATTTGAAAACAGAATGTTATTTAGGTAACCACAGAACATCATTTGGACAAGGCGTTGTCTCAATAATTAAAAATAAATTTTTAATGTATTTCTTACTGGTTCATATGTTAAATATGTCCAGAAATGGCAGCCAACACCACCAAATTAAGATTCCAATTTCAAAACAACTTTCAATTTAGGTATGGTGCAAAATCTAAAGATTTTATAGAAATGTATAATAATGATATTGTGGTCGTGTTGAACATAAGTCATATACTAATATGTATATATTATCTATCACATAGCCTCCAGGCTATCTCCTGTTTAATTTGAATGATTTTCAACAAAGTAGCCACGTGTCTTTGCTATTTAAAGAATAAAAAGTTTATTAGAACTATTCATGCACGGGTGACTCTACAATGTAGTATATAAGTGAGGTGCCAGTGAAGTCCCGCGCTTTTTTGTTACAAATGCCACGTGAAGTGGACAGGCAGGACGAGCTCCGCCATTTGTATACGATTTTTCCGATGGAAAAATTTAGTGATGTAAGCTCTGACGAGAGCGAAGAATTTGTTGGAAATGACGATGTTGTTAAACTTTTTGATAGCGACATTGAAGTGGATGCTAGTTTTTCCGGCTTTGAAAACACTTCAGTTGATAAATCTACCGAGAAAGTAGAGAAGGTGAAATCTCCGGTAAAATCACGACGTGGTCGGATTAAAAGTGGACTGGGAAAGGGTCCAGGAAAAAATCTGTAAGGAAAAGCGCCGGCTAAAAAACGTATCGGTAAGTCTACAGATAAATTATTGAAAAAGGCTACGCCAGTTGATAATGCAATCGACTATGATTTAATTACACAGATGGTATCTAATTATTTCAAAGAGTCAGGCAGTTTGCCGACCCCAACATTGAATATGAACTTTCCAAGTACTAGCAAGGCCGCTAACAATGTCATTGTCATGAATGTACCGGAAGTGAATGACGAAGTGAAAAGTTATGAAAATTTTCTGAATTATGATGAACTTTCGGATCATACGTTAGAATCTGAGGGTATTCCCAAGAGAATTTTGAACGTCAATGAACTATTTAAGAGCAACAATTCTCAAGAGCAATTTTTAATAGACCATTCGGAATCTCATGGTTTTGAACTACCTAAGATATTTGAAGATCAGACAAAATTTTCAGAAGGTGTTTCAGAGGAAACAGCCACTTTTGTGAAAAAGCCATGCACTCAGAAAGCTGATGTAGCAGAATATTTGAAAGGTTCACAAATACCAGTAAATTGCAAAAATTTAGTACCACCTCTCATCAATCCAGAAATATGGAGCTGTCTTTTTTCTAATATTCAGCAAAGGGACAAGAGTTTACAGGAGGTCCAAAAGATTTTGGGTTTTGCAATCGTACCTTTGGTTAGACTTACGGAGATGTTTAAATCTTGTAGGATTGACTTTAACAAAGATAAAGGTTATATAGCTCAAGCTTAAGCACTGTCATGTAACACCTTCTTCGAATTGAACATTAAACGTCGTTATTTCATACGTCCATACGTAAACAAGAGATTTCAGCAACTCTGCTATAGGTAAACAGTTATTCCCCAATGACGTAGGGAAGAGAATGAAAGAAATATATGATGCGTCTCACATCAATCGCCAACTACGTATTCCAAAAAAACCGAAGAGGAAGGCCCAATTTCAGGGCACAATCCCATCAGTACCATTACCAAAGAGGCAAAGGAGGTCAGAGAAGACCCAGAGGTTCATACCGGGGAAAATGCATGTAGATGTAAGTATTAAACCTGTTTTCAAAGCAGGTACAGTTAGTGCAAGATTGAAAGAGTGGCAAAAATTAACCAATGATGATTGGATATTAAGCACTGTTAAGGGGTATTCTATTGAATTTTGGAATAATCCAGAACAGATTTCTATTCCAAAAAGTATTGATTTTGGTAAAGCTCAGAATGATGTTGATGATACTGAAGTTTCAGAGTTGTTAAGTAAAGGAGCAACTTCAGAATGCGCACATGAAAGTGTAGAATTTATATCAAACATTTTCTTGGTGAAAAAGAAAAGTGGTGATTTCAGACCTGTAATTAATTTGAAAAAATTAAACTATTTTATTGAATATCATCATTTCAAAATGGAAACTATTGAAACAGTATTAAATACAGTTCAGAGAGGTTCATTTTTTATTTCTTTAGATCTTCAAAATGCATATTTTTCCATATCAATAAATGAATCATTCAGATAATATTTAAAATTTGAATGGAAGGGAAGACTGTATCAGTTTAACTGTTTATGTTTTGGTATTTCATCTGCTCCTAGAATATTTACTTAATTAATGAAGGTAATTTATGCACAAATCAGAAGAATAGGAATTTCAGCTTATTATTACATTGATGTCTCTTTGTTAGAGGCTCAATCACCAGTCATATGCCAAGAACATGCTACTATTTTAATGTCTATGCTCAAGAATTTGGGATTTTTTTTATAAATTATGACAAATCATCTTCAATTCCATCAACTAGAATTGAGTACTTGGGTCATATAATTGATTCTGTAGCATTTAAGGTATACATGTCTGAAGAAAAAATGGAAAAGATCATTAACTCCTGTTCAGTGGTATTAAATTCAAAATGTCTAAGCATTAGAAATATTGCCTATTTGATTGGTCTTTTTACATTGACAAAAAACGCAATTAGATTAGCTCCCTTATATTACAGGTATTTGAATATGGATAAAGTGCAAGCTTTAGTTTTATCAAAAGACAACTTTGATGCTAGAATTTATTTGTCTGTTAAAGCAATTGCTGAAATAAAATGGTGGCAAGAAAATATTAAGTGTTATAATGGTAATTAAAAACATCAGACCAAGAAAAATTGAGCATTATATTGAAACTGATGCTTCCAAAGCAGGCTGGGGAGCTCAGTTTGAAGGAACAAAGACTGGTGGTCGATGGACAAAATCTGAAAGTTCTTTACATATTAATAGTCTAGAGTTAAAAGCTATATTTTTTGCTTTACAAAGTCTATGTAATGAGTTACATGACACTCATTTGTGCATTTAATCTGACAATAGCACAGCAGTTGCATACTTGAATAACCAAGGTGGTTTTATAATATCTTTTTTATTTTTGGAAGCAAAATCCATTTGGCTTTGGTGTGAAAGTAAAAATATTTTCATTACTTCAGTTCACATAAAAGGGAAATTTAATACCTGGGCAGATTTTCTGTCAAGAAATTTCAGTGATTCAACAGAATGGAAATTACATGAAAAAGTTTTCAATACAATATGCAACACTTTTTTCTTGCCAGATATTGATTTATTTGCGTGCCGATTAAACAGACAAATTCCAAATTATGTCTCTTGGTTTCCAGAACCAAATGCATCTGCATCTGCATCTGACGCTTTTTCTATTTCATGGTCAGATTTTAATCCCTATTTATTTCCACCTTTCAGCTTGGTAAGCAGAGTATTGGAAAAGATAAAAGAAGATCAGGTGAGGAATGCAATTTTAATTGTTCCAATGTGGACTACACAATCTTGGTTTCCGAAATTATTAGAAATATTAACATCCATTCCCAAAATGTTACCAAATGTTCACAACCTGTTGCGTTTGGTTCACAACAACAAGAATCATCTTTTAAGCAGAAGAAAACTGTTTCTAGTCGCTTGTACCATATCTGGCATTCCCTCAGAAGTACAGGCATTTTAGAATCATCTGCCCAAAACATATTTCAGTCTTGGAGGAAATCAACCTCTAAATAATATGATCTTGTTTGGAATAAGTGGAATATTTGGTGTCATAAACGAAATATCAATCCCATATTCCCACCTGAAAGTGAAATTTTAGAATATTTGGCTAATTTAGTAAAAATGGGTAGATCTTATAGCACAGTTGGCTCTCATAAAGCAGCTATATGTGAAACTTTGGCAGTCTGTGGCAATGATATGTTTAAAAATAGTTCTGTTTTGACCAGGTTTATGAAAGGAATATTTATAACTATTCCTCCAAAACCAAAATATTTATTTACATGGGATGTGAGTCAGGTATTACAATATTTATCAGGCTTGTGGCCATTGTCAGATCTTTCTTTACGAGATTTAACATTAAAACTAGTACTTTTAGCTTTGTGCTCTGCACAGAGAGTACAGACTTTACATTGTCTTTAACTGAATTTATTATCAGATTACGGTGAATACGTATTGTTCACTATTGATAGTTTACTAAAGACTTCAAAGCCTGGTCAGAAATCACAAACCATAAGACTTGACAAATTTTCAGATAAAAAGTTATGTGTTGTACACACGTTAAAGTTTTACATAGAGAAAACAAAATTTCTCAGAAAATCTAAAAAATTATTTATTTCTTACAAGTCGTATAAAAGTGTTTCAAGCTCAACTATAGCAAGATGGTTAAAAATAGTATTGAGTTTGTCTGGCATTGATACGTCAGTTTTTTCTGCCCACTCGTACAGAGGGGTGTCTACATCCAAAGCATACTTATCAGGAATGTCTTTGTGCAATATTTTGCAAACAGCAAATTGGACAAATGCAAAAACATTTTTTTCGATTTTACCATAGGGAATGTACATCTTCTGTACATCATGTTATCTTGACTATTCGTGGATAACCATTTTATTGTTGCAGTCACAGGAAGTGGAACTGGTTCTTCGCTATTGTTATGGTTTATGCAGATACAGATAACCGTTGAAGTTGTGTCAGAGACAGTTGAATTGATTTAGTGTTTTATGACTTTAATGATTTATTAATTTCTGGATTATGACATTAATAGTGGTTAAAGTATGATATATGTTTGTGCAAATTTGTTCTATGAACTCAAAATGGGATTTATACATCATATTTTTCCAGTAATAAAGTATATTTTGGAATGTATTATTTTTCTAGCCCGAGATGATTTGTTCGTACTTAAAAGATTCAAATTAAACAGGAGATAGTCTGGAGGCTATATGATAGATAATGAACCCTCATCCAAGTATCTGTAAGATGTGATGGATGAGGATTATTATCTGAATAAGCCGTAAGGCTTCGAGGGTTTAATTTCCCTCCCTTATTTTTAGTTTAGTCCCACCCAAATTTTTCAGACTCACAAATCATGTTTTTGTTTCTTTAAAAAAGCGCGGGACTTCACTGGCACCTCACTTATATACTACCGTGTAGAGTCACCCGTGCATGAATAGTTCTAATAAACTTTATTCTTTAAATAGCAAAGACACGTGGCTACTTTGTTGACAATTATTCAAATTAAACCCTCGAAGCCTTACGGCTTATTCAGATAATAATCATCATCCATCCTATCTTACAGATGCTTGGATGAGGGTTCATTCATCCAGGTTTGATCATATTGTTTGGTCATATTAACATAAAAAACATCACGTGGACACTAAAGGGCCTTATTTGTATGTTTTTATTTAAAGCTTATTGAGGTTGGATAGTCTATGTATTTGCCAATATTAGGTAGATTCTGCAATGGTGGCCATCTTGAATTTAAAATAAGAACCAAAATAGCAGCTCAATATTTACTAAGACAATACAGTGCTGTTGATCATTCAGAAAAAAAATTCATTTTACTGGTCTCTAGATATGTTGAATTCATGTTAAGTTATCATAATGAAACATAAATGTGATAGCCCCTTCTTACATATATATTGGTTCTTCTTAGTGTTTACAGACAACGGACACTAAATGATGTCATACACACTCAACAGACATTCAGATAAAAATTAACAGACAGTTAAAATCTTATATATATCACAATTAATGAATGAAAAATACCAGATATTCCTCTAAGATACATGGTTGAATCCAATGTGATAGGAAATGTTGATATGCAAATTAAATCTAATGTCTAAGAATTATTATGAAAGCTTGTGGACAGATAATTCACTGTTAACATGATTAACACCAGATAATTCACTATTAACACCAGATAATTCACTATTAACACCAATAATTTATTGCATTGGTGCAAACCATACTTATCAATTTCAAACTTTTAGACAATATGTATAAATATTTGTATCGTGTAACAACAGGTGTAAAGTTTATCAAGTTAAATTTATCAAGATCTTTACACACACGTATTTGATTGTACAGCTATGTTTGGTTGTTGTGTTAAAATACTTAGACTAAGTTTTTGTCCTTGTTTACACCAGAGACTTATTCACAGACAAAATATATCACAAATTTTGAATCAAAGTACTGATAATTTTTTAATTATATTTCTTGTTATTTATGCAAATAAGTTTCTATCATGTCCAATCTGCCAAATCATAGATAATGTCAAACAAATGCATTTAAGCTTTTCCAGTTAATGCATTCAGGACTGTGAATTTGGTTCAAATTAAACAAGTGAAATTTCTTTAAAACTGTTAATGAAAGCCTTGTCATAAAATTGTTAAGTGTAAACAGGATTCCAGATTATGGAGGGATTGATTAAAACAAGATTCCTGATTACAGAGGTTTTGGTTAAAACAGGGTTCCATATTAAAGAGGGTTAGATTAAAACAGGATCACTATTGCAAAGTGTTTGATTTAAACAGGATTCCAGATTACAGATGGTTTCATTAAAACCGCATTTCTATTACAGAGGGTTTGATTAAAACAAGATTCAAGATTACAGAGGTTTTGATTAAAACAGGTTTCCAGAACACAGAGAGTTTGATTAAAACAGGGTTCCATATTAAAGAGGGTTTGATTAAAACAGGATTACTATTACAGAGGGTTTGATTAAAACAAGATTCCAGATTACAGAGGTTTTGATTTAAACAGGGTTCCAGATTACAGAGGGTTTGATTTAAACAGGGTTCCAGATTACAGAGGGTTTGATTAAAACAAGATTCCACATTACAGAGGGTTTGATTAAAACAGGGTTCCATATTAAAGAGGGTTAGATTAAAACAGGATCACTATTACAGAGGGTTTGATTAAAATAGGATTCCATATTAAAGAGGGTTAGATTAAAACAGGATTACTATTACAGAGGGTTTGATTAAAATAGGATTCCAGATTACAGAAGGTTTGATTAAAACATGGTTCCAGATAACAGAGGGTTTGATTAAACAGAGATTCAGATTACAGAGGGTTTGAGTAAAACAGGTTGCCAGATTACAGAGGGTTTGATTGAACAAGGTTCCAGCTTAAAGAGGGTTTGATAAAAACAGGATTCCTGCTTACATAGTGTTTGACTTAAACAGAATTCCAAATTACACAGTGTTTGATTAAAACAAGGTTCCAGTTAACAGAGGATTTGACTAAAACAGGATTCCAGCTTACAGAGTGTTTGATTAAAACAAGGTTCCAGATAACAGAGTGTTTGATTAAAACAGGATTTCAGATTACAGAGTGTTTGATTAAAACAAGGTTCCAGATAACAGAGGGTTTGATTAAAACAGGTTACACTTTACATGCCTTAATTAGGATTCTAATGCATACAAATGTTAATATAATAATTAAAACTTCTATAAATAGAAAAAAAATGACTTACTTCCACTGATTTCCTGACATTCTTCTGGATTTGTAAATGTTAATCCTAAATGGAGTGATGTTATAATCAAAAGTAATATCACTTGTATTATCCAGAACTCCATAGTATAAATATCCTGTAAAACAGAACAATCAGACATGTTATTATTAACATTATCTATATCAATAGTAAGATATTAAATACCCAGTAGGTATCATGTTCTTAGTTACATCAATTTTACTTCGACTTAAAAATATAGGGATTGTATACATCTTTCAAACACAATTCGCCCAATCTCTTTAAAAAAACAACAAGGGTTGTTCAAGCACATTTTTGGCCCATGCATTTTGCTAAAAAATTAAAAGTGGCTAATATCTATTATTTCATATCCTTTGTATTAAATTATTCTAAAAAAATAAAATACAACAGTTTTTTTTTAAATTCTATTTGGTTCTACAACAGTCACATGGCACATACAAATAGCTTTACAAATTGCTTTACTTGCTGAAATGGTTAAATTAAATAAAAAGCAGTTATAAATTATAAAAAGACGGTTTTTAGACAGCATATTGACAATTTATTTTGTGTCAAAAAAATAAAAAAAATATGGCCAAATATGGGGCTTAAAATTTTTTTTAGTTGTATAGATCGACTTTTTCCATGAAGTGTCATAACAGAAAAAAACCATCTGGCCTTAGTGTGAATGAAGAGCTTTAAGTATAGGCACTTTATGGTATATGTATCTAGAACAGCTCAATACTCTATGCCAGAGTTTGATGGAATTGGTAAAAAGTGAAGTGCTTTACAACTGCCATATCCTGCTAATATCTGTTGGCAAACTGCTGAAAGTATTCACTGAGAGGAATCCAATTCCAAAAACAACATACAAATCCGACTAAAAAATTCCCATATACCATAAAATAATGCCAAATTTCGGCCACTTTGACCCTTTTTATCATAAAAACAGTAAGAAATTATGAAAATCTGTCAGCACTTTGCTAAAAGTACTCAATGAGACGAATCAAATGAAAAAAAACATATTCAAATCAGATGAATTATGAAAAAGTTCTAAGTCTGAAGATCAGATAAAATGCATCCTTTGCAAATTTGACCCAAATTATCTCAAAAACACTCAGATTAAGCAAAGACCTGTTGGCATAATACTTAGAGCACTTACTGAGAGGAATCCAAAGAAAAAAAATTCCCTTCAAAATCCGTCAAAAAATTGTAATTTTTCTCTACCCCACAAAATAATGCCAAATTACACTTTTAGTTCACTTTGACCCTTTTTATCTTGAAAACAGTAACAGAAAAAATTGTGTTGGCAAAACTCTCAATGAGATAAGTCAAAATTGTTGGAAGAAAGCCCTTTTTCTATGAACACCAATGACAATGAAGAAGCCGACAACAACAGTCCTATTACATATACAACCATGAAATTTTTGTGGTCGTATAAAAACTCCAATCAAAATCAGATGCAAAAAAATATTTCTCATCTCCTGCAAAATAGTTTTTACCCTTAAACCAACTTGGTAAATGCTACAAAATTGTCTTAGAGTACTTTTGTTGCTAATTTTCATAAGAATCATTTGAAAAAAAAACATTAAAAATATTGTAAAAAATTTGGGTGTCCTGTGTGGGCATTTTTCAAACCCATTTATCACAATTAAGGTATGAAATTGATCATGGCTCATGTATCTCAATAGTTTGGCTTGTAATGAAAATTAAAAAAGAAAACAAACATCAAAATTAGACAAAAATAGATAACTTGCATTAATATACTCATGCATAACAAAAGCCTGATTTGGTTGTCCTAAAAACAGGTGATAATCCAAAATCAATCCTAACCTGTATTTTATATTATAAACATACTGCCTTAAAGTGAGGGTGTTATATGGTAGATTACCACACGAAAAAAAATATCACATGAGGAAAAAATATCACCCATGACGAGTTGAGGTGATATTTTTCTGAGTGTGATATTTTTTCTGAGTGTGGTAATCTACCATAACACTCTCACCTAAAGGCAGTATGTTTTTTATTATAATGAATGCCCTGATCTGTTCCGGTTTTGCTGATGCAGGAGGGAGAGAGAAACCCCATCGAAATTGACAAAATATAAAAATAACCATCTCTTAGTCGCTGCTCACTAAGAAAAAGTTTGGGCCAGACCACCAAAAACTAATACCAACCTTTACATAGTATGAGATGTAGTATAAAAAAAATAAATGTCCCAAAATATTAAAAGAATCAGTTTACTGAAAAGTAAGTTATTGTGTGGAAAGCTATTCATTGACAGACATCGGCAATATAACTGTGTACATCATTCGACAGCAAGTGTTGTACAGTCAAATAAAAAACAAAACAAGACGACTTGTTGTATGATATTTTTGTAAGCGTGGATGAATGTGAAATAGTAATCGGTAATCTTCCACGGAGAGGGGGATATTTTCTTAATTCGGCAATTTTCGGTCTTAGAAGGTGATATTTTCGTCACTACATTAAAAATATCACCCATTGCTAGGGATGGTCGGAGCAAAACAAAATCACTACAAAATACCACATACTGAAGAACCAATGAAATAACTGGATTACTTTAAAAAATTTGCATAAAGTACAATAATATATTTTATATTTGGTGTCAGATAGCAAAATAACTGTAAACATGTAACAGTAAAACATGACATCACTGGACTACAGGTTCATGGCTTCGGACAGGCACATAAAGTATAAGGCAGGGTTAAACATGTTTGTGAAAGCTCAACCTTTCCTTTACCCTGTGATAGTAGTGTGAAAAAACAACAATAAAACAAACCTTAAAAATCAATTGTACAAGTTCTAACTCTTGATGTTGATAAAGAATACAAAAACAATAACAATCAAACCAAGAGATAACAAACTCAAAATTACTCACTATTTCTGACAGTTAGTATTAAATCTAAAAGCTATTGATGTCAAGCTTCATCACTTAAAACATAGAATTTAGTGTAAAATATCATTATAATTTAAGGACAAGGCCTTGTACCAATCCCAAACAGGATATAAGCCATTATGGATAAGTTTATTCAAACAAATGGTCATCCTCAATTGATTTTGTTTACTTCTGAGCTTTATAATTTCCATTTAACATGTTTAAACTGCAATTATTGTCTATAAGATAGCAATTTTATAAGCCCAAATTTTATATCACCAGACATCTACATGTTACCTAAGTCGTTCAGCAACTAATTAAAAAAAACCCAATTCATAAACTACTGGACATCTTCATGTTACCTTAAGTCATTCAAACTGTAAGGAAAGCTGTAAAAGAACCCCCAAAATAAACAGAGAAACTATTCTTTAATTTACAATGTAAAACAAGTAACACAAAATAATAACATTCTTGGAACAGACACATAAATTATATGACAGGATTAAACATGTTTGTGAGTACCCATGCAACCCTCCCCTAAGGTAGGGCTATGTGAGATAAAACAACAAAAAACCAAACATCTGACATACAAACTAATTGTATTGGGTTTATTAAAGTTGACACACAGAAACAATAATAAATAAAGGTTAGGAATAACATAAAATATGTAATATTCTTTTTTTAAACAAGTTTCTTCAGGTACAGTCAAAATTATCTTTTAATATCACACATTTCCAAAGAAGGCATATTACATTATAATAATAAAAAAATCTAAACTATTGAAATGGTTAAATAATGCCTGAGATTTTTTTGAATGGCTACAACATTATACAAACAACACGAATGTCCTTAAGACACTCTGGGTTACAGACCTTATTCATCTTTTACTATTCTATAACGTAAAGAATGAATGCACATTTTGTTGGCTGAATATATCCAAGCTTTATACACACTTATATTTGGCTTTTGAATATTTGTTATTCCATATTCTTTCTTTTAAATAGTATTTAACTGAAAATTATTGTTGTTTATTCTTGTATTTAGTCACAGTGATTGAATTTACACCAAATTTCTGTATTTCACCAAGACATCAATACAGTAATTATTAAAAAAGACTTTTGGTAAACAAAGAAGGAAACAAACAACAAAACAAAAGCAATCGAAAGTATTTTTGTTCCTCAATTCAGCCCTAAAATGTTGAAAGACTTTGTGAATAGGGTCATTTGTCAAATAAAATATAAACATTGTCAAATTAAATTAGGGTGCAAGTATAATTTACTATTTAAAAAGAAGACTTTGTATTGACTATACATTATAGCTTCCTGTTTAATTGTTTGATCCAAATATTATGGCAACAAACTGTCTGCAGTTATTTATTATCTTTACACCTGGAAAACTTTGATGAAATATGACAAGTATCTATGACAACAATGAGGATTGGCTGATAACTGAGGGTACACTGTATCTTTGTGGAACATACCTATTGTTTGTACATTGGCTTTTATCTCAAGGACATTCTTCAGGGGATAACAATGTCAAGTAGTGGTAATTTTTCTCCCATAAACATCTGAAATATGGACAAAATATTGCAATTTTCACTTTAAGATACTCATAATTGAATCCCAAAACATGTCTCATATGCCAGTCCCAAGTCAGACATTGTGGTACCCTGTAATCCGTTTGTCTTTGTGTTTAATGTTTTGTTGTATGTACATTTTTGATAACATTCAGGTAAGAGCAGTATTATTTTACTTTAGGCAATTAAGAGCTTTATCATGAGGAGTGGAATTCCACCTGGTTTTAAGACCTTGTGGAGACCTCTAGATTTGTAAAATCCCTCTTTTTCTTTTGGCTGGAGTGCAGTCTCTCTGACATTTATCCCAAATCTTTTTATTTTCATATTTAACAATTAATTTTGACAAAGGTTTAAATTGTAAGGACAATGTATAATCTCTGTTTCTGTAGCAAGATATTGTACACATATTGACAATTCATCCATTATATCATTATATTACATGATATATTTATGTGCAACCTGATAAACATAATCGGTTGCGTTTGGGTTTTTAACTAGCAGACAGCAACTGCGAGTACACCTTTGAGGTTGATACTTTTGTTGTATCTTGTATTAAGTTTTAATAATTTTTGTTTTTGGTTTTCAGTTTCAATCTCAAGTGTTAAATCCATTTCAACCGTTTTTATAGTGTGTTTTTTATTGCTGTTTTGTGACACCACTGTCACAGGTTAAGGGAGGGTTGAGCACTCACCTAGCAGCTTAACCCTACCACATGCCGATATGCCTGTCCCAAGCCAGGAACCTGTAGTCCAGTGGTTGCCGTTGCTTAATTAGTCATTTATTGTTATATGTTCATCCTTTTTGCATTAGAATATACTCTATGTCAGAGTTTGTTGGAACGGCTAAAAACGTTATGAAAGAAAAACTGTCTGCCGTATTCTTATGAAATGTGTTTATTTTGTAGATTGAATAAAGTGCAAGTGGCTTGAAATAATACTTTTAAGCATTCGCGATGTATTTAAAGCTGCGCCAAGTTTTAATTTCTTAACAGGGATATTACATTCGCCATTTGTTTGCTGGAAGTGGCTCGTTGCACGCGCTAGCACGAGACCGGGAGTACACATTGTCAACGCTGCGTAATAATTAAGTAATTGAACTAGAATAAGA
>JAULBM010000007.1:1653263-1678526 GCA_032357055.1 Geukensia granosissima
TGAGAGGTTACTCCTTGAAATGTACATAAAGCATACCTAAATTTTCCATATTTCTTTAACATTGGTAATTTTGTATTTTACAATTAAGATACTTAAACATTCAATTTTGAGCCTTGGCGAAAATAGAAATATCTTAAAATTGAAAATATGGCCTTGGTTTTAGAACGTAGTGAATTATTTAACCAAGATCTGATTTTAATCAGATTGGTTACAATATGAATCCTTTTAAAGCATAGGAGACCTCGAGTATTTCCAAAATATTCATTTTTAAAGGTTTTCGATACGGAGATACATTCTCCACTGATATTTCCATAATAAGCAACGGTGTTTTAAATTGCTACAGCGTTGGGTGTAACGTCATTTAATTGTGTTTTATGATTGGTCCATTCCAGAGTCTACCTTTGAATATTTAATGACATTGAATTGAACAATGCACACTATATTTGCATTGAAAACGTTAAGAACTTAAGCCTACACAAATAAAAAGGATTAATGATGAGTAATTATGATCTATCCAATATATGAACTAAGCCGATGCCAGGAAAGTGAACTGAGCGAGGCACACTGTATTTGCACTGAAACGGTTGTAAAGAACTTAAGCTTATAAACCTTACAACAATAAATAAACAGAAATTGTTTCATATCTAATATAAGTACAATATGAACTTAACTGATGCATAAATAAATAAGATCTTTATATAAATCTGCACACCAAATTAACAATTGCTGTTGAAAAATTTCCTAGTCCTGACCTCAAGTTCTCGCAGTACTTTGATTCTCTCTTCCTCCTGTTTAATACCATCAGCTTGGAAGCGTTTGATTTCTTTATTCATTTCTTCAATATCACGCTGCAGATGTTCTACTTCGTCGTTTAATTCGTTTACATAGTTGTACAGGGCGAAGTTTTCGTCTTCCTTTTTAATGAAATTATCAACAATGGTTTCAATGTCTGTTTCGCCAGTTGCTTCTTTGATTTTTTCAAATGCTTCCTCGAACGTTTGGATTTGACCATTTTCAACATCGGTGTCTTTGTCTTTGGAAACTATTTGCATAAAGAACGACAATATCAAGTTCCATGTCTTTTGTTTGAAGCAAAACCAGACAAAATAGGAAATTATTTTGGTCATATTTGATATATTGATTGTTGGTTGCTTAACGTCCAGTGGCAAATATTCCATGCATATTCAGGACGAGAACAAGTTCAACAATGATCAATTCGAAAAAAGGCTGGGATGGGACACAACAGGGCAACGGTTTTTGACTGCCACTGGAAAAGGGAGTGATGGGTAGGGACATAAAATTTAGCCCTTTGTAGCGGCATAAACCTCTTTTTCGAAAACTACAAAAGGAGTATTTTACGTGCAAGGAGATTGGCACTCCCAAAACACGTTTCCCAATATTGTCCACGGCCAGGCATTCCGTATTATAATCTGGCAACCTCCCAACGAGATGGTCTCTCCTATCCGCCACCTGGGGTTCGCGCTGGGTCAGCTCTGTGGGCCGAGCCCTGGAGATTGCTCCGGTGCCCAGACTAGCCACACAAAGCTGGAAACTTTTGTCGGAACTCGAATGGAGAACGCTGGTTCTCAACCATTTCTAGAGGAAACCGTGCTTCATCAGATTAACGGTTGCTGTGATCGACTGATATATTTTGCCTTGGTATCAAACTACGGGAAACAACGTCTAGTGACAACTGTTTCACCTGGAATCTATCTACAGTGGTGCATAGCAGTACTATACACTCCGAGGGTAGACAGAATGACGAGACATCACCAGCGATGAACACTCACTTAATCGAAACAATCGATTCTATCAGATGTGACAAGAACTGTAGAAGCCAGATTAACCTTTAAATGGGTCAGACTAGTTGAAGCTTTTAACCGCTTAAACCGTTTATTTCATAATTGGACGGGAATTCCGCTTACAGCAAGGAGATCAGCTAACTCAGTTCACACATTAGGGAGATCTTCTTCAACCACGGACGTAACATTGCATTCAACTTATTCCGTTGATACAACTTCTGTACAACATGAAACTCGCTAATTATACTGTCAAGTGTATGATTGAAGAACAATCTTCGCCATTTGAAAGATATCAGACTACAAATCAGGTTAATTAATCCTAGTTAAATTACTTAATTATGACTCAGCGTTGACATTGTAAACTCCCGGTCTCGCGCTAGCGCGTGGAATTAGCCACTTCCGGTAAATAAATGTCTAATTTTATCCTGCTTAAACACATCGCGATTGAAAAAAGGTTTTATTACAAGTTACTTGCACTTTTTTCAATCTACAAAATAAACACAATAATCTGTAAGAATAAGATAGGAAGTTTTTCTTTCACAACCTTTTAACCCGTTCCAGCAAACTCTGACATAGAGTATAGCTATATCTTGCCGTATTATATATTCGATATATTTACAACTCTGATTCAACATTTTGTATTTAAAACAAAACTTACTTGTCATAAAAGTTACTATTAAAAAACTACATATGTTATCTCTCCTTGTTCATGTTGTATCAAGTGTCTCTGATAAAAATATGTTAATGAAATGATAACTTTAAATGGTGATGTTATAAATCTCCAAGTTTTAAAATACACAACATACAACTGGCAATCAATTTTATTTTGTTAAATTATAATGAGAAATTAACCTAAGGCTGGTGCATTTATGTCAAGCATCAGATTAATTTGAAGATAATTAAAATACTGCATAGGAAAACTGATAGAAATTTGGAGTTCACATGCCACAAATCTTACATTATACTTGCAATAATATAGCTACATGTAACAATGAAAGAAAGTGTAATGTTCGGCAGTTTTATCAGTCAACATTTGTTTAACTTAAACATTAAGAAGTGTTATACCTAAACTTAGAAATGATTACAATCTCACGATTATAACGCCTCCCAAACTAACTCCACATTTGACATAAATTCAAGGGATTTAGACATTATAACTAAAGTGGAAGGTTGTGGCATTCACAATCATAACACATCTGCAATTTTGATATATGATGGCAGATTTTAGGGGAATGGTATGATTTAATTATGAAACATGCGATCAAAAAAAAATATGGTTTAGGGGTGGGGATCTCAACGGTTTAGGAGTTAATTGCAAATATGTAATATTGAGGGGTGGGGCTATCCCTGGGATAAGCCCCACCTGGGGATAAAAGTAAAAATTCTTCTGGTACCCTTATATGAGGAATAAGAAAATTTATGGTTTAGCGGCGGGGATCTCAACGGTTTAAGCGTTTTATTGCAAATTTGCCATATTGAGAGGTTGGGGCTACCCCTGGGGATAAAACTAAAAATTCTTCTAGCACCCTCGTGTCATAAGGAATAAGAAAATATATGGTTTAGGGGTGGATATCTTAACCGTTTAAGAGTTATTACATGTACCAAATTACCAAATTTGTCATATTGAGGGGGTGTGGCAACCCCCGGGAATAAAATTTATACTACTGCTGATATTCCCATGTCATATGAAATAAGAAAATATACGGTTTAAGGGTGGGGATTTGAACCGTTAAGGAGTAATAAGAAATTTTGTCATATTGAAGGGGTGGGGCTAATCCTAGGGATAAAACCCCAAAAAATTTTTGGTACCCTCATATCATAAGGATAAGAAAATATATAGTTTAGGGGTGGGGATCTCAACCGTTTTAGAGTTATTACCAAATTTGTAATTTTGAGGGGGTGGGGCAACCCCGGGAATAAAATGTATAATACTGCTGATATCACCATGTCATACGAAATAAGAAAATATATGGTTTAGGGGTTGGGATCTGAATCGTTTAAGATTTATTGCCAACTTTGCGTTGAAAGCTGGTGAAGGAGGCAAGCCCCTGGGGCTTCAATCGAAAAACGAAACCCGGGGGTCACAAGTACCTATCAAGCTCTACTATCATGCAAACTTTTCAAGTTAATCCGACTTACGGTCTCTGAAAAATGTGTCGGACATCTTTACGCGCAAAGAAAGAAGAACGAATAATAATTTTAATATTAAGAAACGGAGCAAAACCAATATGTCTCCAAACTTCGTTTGGGAGACATAATAATATATTTCTGTCCAACCCTGTGGATAAAACCAAAAAAAAATTTTGGTACCCTCATATCATAAAGAATGAGAAAATATATGGTTTATGGGTGGGGATCCCAACCGTTTAAGAGTTATTACCAAATTTGTAATATTGAGGGGGTGGGGCTACCCCCGGAAGTAAAATTTATAATACTGCTGATATCACCATGTCATATGAAATAAGAAAATATATGGTTTAGGGGTTGGGATCTGAACCGTTTAGGAGTTATTGCCAATTTTGTGGTTGTAAGGAGGTGGGGCAAGCCCCTGGGGCTTCAATCGAAAAACAAGTACCTATCAAGGTCTAACTTTTCAAGTTAATCCGACTTACGGTCTCTTAGAAATGTGTCGTAGATCTTTACGCGCAAAGAGAGAAAGAAGAAATAATTTTAATAAGAAACGGAGCAAAAACAATATGACTCCAAACTTCGTTTGGGAGACATAATAATATATTTCTGTCCAACAGCAGTTCCATCCATAACAAGTTCAAAAACAGTTAATTTAATCATCAGAAACTTGAGGTGCAAGATTAGTTGTAGCTCGTATGGATTTGATGATACGTAAAAACAAATGTTAGAAAAAAGGAGATGTGGTAGGATTGCCCATGTTACAGTCATCCAAAACGTATGTTTTTTTTTTTCTCGTTAAAGATTCTTTCTCCAAACTTTATGAATAAATATATTCTGGAGCTAAATTCCAGGTTATATCAACTTTAAAAAGACGAATGACCACATAGTACAGATATTTACCCATATTTTACATCGGGAATAAAAATTGCCATACTTTGAACGTCGAAAGCGTTACATCATACAGTCATTGCGTATCTCCTTACAGTGAATACTGTAGATTTATGTTTATGTACTGTATAAAACAATGTTGATATCATATCTGCAGCACAATAATCGTTTTTATTTTTATATTGTATTTGTATTTCTGTATTGCAGTAACTGACTTGTTCAAAACGCAGCTGGTCTGAAGTATTACTACCGTAACTTGTTGTTCATCTTAGAAATATCCTCTGCATGGGAAATGCATTGATAGACCAGAGAAAGTAAACGAATGTGAAATTTGCCAAAGATAATAGAAAACCAATCCAAGACCACCAAAGCGAGAAAACTCAGCAAACCTGTACCGGGATTAAGAAATAATGAATACCTAGGGTAGAGAAGTAGACGATGATTGATTGATTAATTGAATGTTGCTTAACGTCCAGCTGCAAATATTTCATGCAAACTCTGGACGAGAGCATATCAATGAATGATGATGATGATGGATGAGCCCTTCTTTTTACTAGAACGACACTCTGAGCCGGATTTTTAACATGCTAGCTCACGAAAGCAACAGTCCGCAGGAATACATGCCACTTTATCCATACACATCACTCTGACTCTGGGTCGACCAGTCTTTGCTAACTTCTAATGCTGCTTGCTTAGAAGAGAAGCAGCAAATACAAATCTTCTTGTTTATGGTTTGACCCGGCCGGGGATCGAAACAACGCCCTCCCGCACTCGAGGCGAGCATCACACCATACACCACCGAGGCGGTTAGAGAAAAAGGAAAACAACTTTATTTTTTTCTATTACTTTGGAATCTGTTTGATAAAAATGCGGTAGCGACAAAATTTATGTTTATATTATAATAATGTTTTTGTAGCAACTTCCCATTCATATACATGTATGTATGAATATCTGCTTCAAACCCCGACATATAAAGTTAGACGACAGTGCAGAAAACTGGACCTTTTAATAACAGAATATATGGTGAATGTGGAAAATGAAATAAGTGACTTAAAAAACTCATGTCAACGGCACATTATGGCGACATCCAAGGAGAAAATTTAAGAAAATAGTTGAATTGTATGGATTATTTGTTCGCCGGTGTCGAATTTTATTGATTAATTAAAATTTAATTTTTTACTTCGCGTCATTCAATTATAGTATCTTTAAATAGTTAACGAGGGTGTTTAAATAGTCATTTTGAGACAACCCAACTATCGATTTCCATTGTATGCGTATGAGTAGAAGTATGACTATGAATATGAAAGCTTCCGAAAAAGTCTATTGAAAAAACAGTACAATCAAGTAGTCATTTAAATATCCAAAAAGATGGTACAGGATTGTTTTCGTACGTTTTTACCGATTTTTATTTCACGTGTTGTCGTGCTAGAGGGTCGTTACATGTCGTGTTTTGCGTGTCTTGATTAAAATGCAACATGCAGGCCAGATTCTTATTTTTAAGTTCCTCTTGAAATGACATTTTATTTTTCTTACGTCAGTTCGGGGGACACCCCTCCTTTACCACCCTCTAAAAATAAGACGTGTCAGTTGCAGAATTAAAAAGAAAACATGTTAGGGCCATATTACTTTCTCTTTCATATGTCCTTTTTCACAATATTTACTTCCCCCTATGTAGCAGATCCTCTTAGCTTTTGATCAAAGATATTGTCAAACAAAAATAATGATGTCCCTCTCTGCATTCCACTGAGTTTATTTTTGCTTCCTTGCATTAGAATACTATAACTGTTCCAGCTCTTGGCAAATCCTTCTGAAAATTTACCAAGTTTTACATATCTGCAGGTGACAATATCAGCGATAGTATTATGGAAAGGACAGAAAGGAATTTGTTTAATAACTCAGTTATCATTAAATTCTTTTAAGTCTTTTAGAGTTTTCTTTTTAAGTTTACTGATATAAAACAGCTTCCTAATCCGGATCGTACAGGTTGTTTTGTTGATTTCTTTATTTTAAAGTCCCACCAGAAGACAGGTGTTCTGTTTTTTTTTTCTTAAATCCCTCGCTCAATTGTGATTGGTTGAGGAAAAGCCGTTGTATATTCATATTGTTTACTGCACTTCTTGACGGTAATTTTTAGCTTATCTGTTTGCTACTTGTAAGACATGATATATATATCAGGGTAATTTGGCTGCAGGGCACATTGCAGTTCAACAAACCATTAACACACTGGAGGTCTCCTGTAAAACAGTTTTTGTCCTCGTCGTTAGTTGCTATGTTCATATCAACAACACTTCACTCAGCTAATCTGTTTCTGCTTCTTTTTTTCAGTTTCTTTCATTGCTGATTGAGCTTCTATACTGGTTTTTTGTTCCTTTATATTAGTCTATTGTAAATGTAACGACAGTTTATTTCTGACATCTAATTGTATTGGTCTTTGCTTTTATCGACTCAGTTTTTTGTATTTTATTACTTTAGGAGTATGTTTTATTTGTAAAGTGACCTTATTTTATGCAATCAACTGCTGTATTCATTTAACTCTCTGAAACATCAGGAAGTTTGGATTTTGGTGTTTAGTCATCTTCTTTTGTATCCCTGCCTACAGGTGATTTCCGTTTGGAGCCAGATAGTTTGGGAAAAGCAAATTCAAATTCCAAATTTTCAACTTCTTATATTTTTTTCCTGTCCATTTTTTTTTATTTGTTTTTGCGATGTTTCTGATTTTTTTTAACAACTGGTTTAATAGAACTCTCTATACAAGTAGTTTCACACAGCTATATAAATTAGAATTTGGTTTACATATGCTTTGTATAGATTCAATCCTCCTTTCTGGTCTGAAACGAATGATAAATTTTTTTTCAAAGTTTTCTGTAAAAACATAGGAAATCAAAACTTTCTGATCTAATGTAATATCAGTCTGGGCTTCTCATTCCTGTAGGAAATTTCTCCAGTCTAAAATGTCCGAAATTCACTATTAACTATAACTGTGGTGTCGTCGTCAGCAAGGGTGTTGCAAGTAATGAACGAATCACAAAGATATATAGTTTCTGCTATTCTTTCAAAGTTCTTTTGATTATATGCAAAATATAAGTTAAATATATAAAAACTGAATGCAGTTGTGCTATTATTAAAGCTGGTGCTAGTTCAAAAAACGTCTACTGTAAATAAGCCAACTAACTACACAAAAGTAAACATATAATGTTCTTTTCCAACGTGTCCGTCGTGTGCATGAACAAAAGTGTGCAAAATCAAACTTCATAAAAATTATTTATGACTAAACAATTTTGTTTTTAAAAGAATAACCCTTTTATTTAAATCTATAATAGCAATTTTAACATCCAGAAACTTTTGTGTTGGTTGTATTTTAGAAATGAATTAAAGTGGACAAGTGGTGAAAGTAAAGGCCGTGATGACTGTAATGTAGTTAGTAATGAGTATATATGGAATGCTCCTTCACCATTTATGCTATTAATGCAACATTATACTTGTTTAAAAATTATACTTGTTTGCTATCAAATTGTGTTGCAAGTTATTAACGTTTATTCATACAAGGTGACTGTAGATTTTAAAAGTAGATGTTTGCCTGGGTGCAGGATGTTTCGTAACTGGGTCGTTTGGTACCTGGTCGTTTCGTTACTGAGTCGTTTCGTAACCCGATGGTTTCGTACCGAGAAAGGTATCTACCTGGTAGTGTCTTTTGTAGTAATTATTATGTATTAAGTCTTTTTCCAAATTCAATTCTTATTGCATACACTCATCGTCACAGATTATTAACCTTATATTTCACTGTGCATATCTAAATGTAACCGAGTCGTTTCGTACCCGATTTGACTAAGGAACACTTTATTTCCACCAAATCTGAACTTGGCCATACTCAAATTGTCAACTTTTCAACAAGTGATAATGTTACCTTAGAAATTTTTCTTACAAAAAGACCAAACCTAGTCCAACGGTGTGTAGGAACACCAGGCATAAGTGATCATGACACCATCGCATATGTAGAATTTTGGAGACGGGCTAAATATCAAAAACCAACCAAGCGTAAAATCCTGATTTGGAAACGAGCCAATATTAATGAAATGCGCTCAGATTTTACCAGTTATGCAGAGGAATTTAACTCTCAATATACAGTATCCACAAACATAAACTCTCTGTAGTCAACATTCACAGATAAATGCACAAAAATAATGAAAGAACAAATACCGTCTAAAATGTCTAGCCAGAGATTTAGCCAACCATGGATAGACAAAGAAGTAAAAAATATGGCGCGAAAAAAAAAAACGATCCTACCAAAAAGCAAAGAAGAGTGGAAAAGTTAGAGACTAAAACAAATTTTAGAAGGTAAAAAAAAGTCAAAATGCAGGAAAACCTAAAACGAGTACATCTCAGAGAATTCGAGTCAAAACGCCCCATTGACAAAACGCCCCCGTTCAAAACGCCCCCATTTTCTGTCAAAACGCCTCCATTGCCAAAACGCCCCCCGTTAAAAATGCCCCCTAATTTCTGTCAAAACGCCCCCATTGCCAAAACGCCCCCGTTAAAAATGCCCCTTAATTTCTGTAAAAACAGTATTATCAACAATCATTCATGTCCCTACTTTATGATGAGTTATGCCGGAAAGCCCCATTGCCAAAACGCCCCTATCGTCAAAAAATCATATGTCTAAAAAAAAACAAAATTTCTGATAATGACTTAAGGTCTCCACTGAATATGATAAAACTTCAAAGGATATGTAGAAATTGAATGTTAAACCATTAAACTGGCTTTCTGATATGACAATTTAAACGTCTCCACTGAATAAAATGAAACTTCAAAGAATATGTAGAAATTGAATGTTAAACCATTTAAACCGCCTGTGAAAAGGGCACCAAAACTTTAATGAACAAACTACTGATGAAATACTCCACATGCTGATACATTGTAGTTCTTTTATGAGAATTCAAGAAATAAAATACTAAATCACAGTTATCATATTTAATATTTATTACATGTTTGAATCAAAAATAAAAACAAAATTAAGAATATGCACTAAATCTGTCAATATCATAGGCACAACACATGTCAAAATCACATACTAGTATGCAATAAGCACTGAGAAAGTTTATAATTTAAAATGCACTAAACATGTTAAACTCATAAGCACCTAACAAGTTCATATATGCAATAAGGACTGAGTCAATTGTTCGTGTAAATTTAAACGTTGTCGGTCAATGGAGCGTTGATGCGGCTACACTGTTGGAGAAGTTGAGTTGTGGAGATGACCTTCTGGTTATACTGCTCCCACAGACCAAATATACAGCACTGATTAGTGCGGGCTTGCAATCTCTGGTAGCGAGAAAGCTTACCCTCGGACACTAACTTACGCTGGATAGGTAGGAGGCTGGCTTCGGCGTGCAGAACGGGAATCAGTTCGTAGAAAGGTGGTTTCTCTTAATCAGCTTTCTTGTTGAGTCGTCGGTGCCAGCCTTCCACGTCGTTGTTTGTACGAATAGACTGACCAAACACACACCAAGAAGATATCTGGTAGATGCTGTTGTTGATCCAAGTCATCTGCATGTAACGAACTAGCTTGGCAAGAACTGGGTCGTCAACACCATCAGTTAGTCTGTTGAAGGCTGGTACAATGTGGCTAGCAGGTAAATACGGCAGCGACATCACCTTCCTGCAAAACTTGAAGACGGAGTCGTGTCGGAAGTAAGCAAACTGAAAAAAAGAAACAACATATTTAAAAATAGCTATAATCAAATTTGAACAAAAGATTAGTATAACAAAACGAATTGAAAAAGTTCTTAATAAGTCTTATTCCGATTCCATATGATGTACTAGTACATTTCGATTTTGTAATACTCTTTCATACAGACATGATTAGTGATTATATATAGTACATGTACTACATATCAATATATCTTGAGTGGCTCAATCCTTAAAATTGAAAATTTAAAATTAAAATATTTTGATGAACTGTTTGTGAAAAATCGTGTGTAAATGTTTATCTATACATTTTTTTGACTTTGATAAATTTTATTTGAATACTTACAGCAAGTCCATACTTCTGGATTCTTCGCCAAACGGCCTGTGTGAAATGGAAGTAACAACCACGGACTGCAACCCCTGGGAAAACTACCTTCAGTGACTTCCAGATACCCTTCTCAAAGTCTGCAACTGCTGTCTGGATGGAAGGTCGGCGAGGCATACTGACAACTATGGCATTCAATACCTAAAATATAAACGATTAATAAATACCAAAAATAATATTATTGCGTAGCATTCATCACATTTAACTTTGTCTTGGTGTGGTCTAATGTCATCATGACAGGCAATACAAACGTGGTGAGTAGGCTGTGTCATAATTGCAGTTTTAGAGGGTTCCAGACATGTTCCGTTTATATATTTTGTATGCTGGCTTGAGAAAATTTTGTTTAGAAAAAACATGCAATTTCTCAACTGGCTTCTTTTTCTTTGAACTTTGATATTTTCATTGTATTTCATTTGTTATAACATATGTTTGCTTTGCTTTTGATGTAAAGAATAATACATGGTTTCTATTTCCTTTACTTCACACTTGGCTTGTGTCGTTAGCAGTATTTTCTTTTTATATGACAAGCTAAAGACTTCAATCAGACATGATCTTTATTTTAATTATATTGTTAAATTGTTAAAACAACAATGATGTGATTTCGAATTCATTGATTGGCACATGACAACTGTCGTAAGTGGTTTCCTGTTTTGTATAATAAGTTAATGAAATTCAATCAAAACAATATTATAAACATACTGCCCTTGGATGAAGGTGTTAGGGTAGATTAACATACGAGGGAAAAAATTATCACCCGAGACAACGTCAAGGGTGATAATTTTTTCCTCGAGTGTGTTAATCACCCTTACACCTTCATCCAAGGGCAGTATGTTTTTTATTATACTGAATGCCCAAATATCTGTGATAATTATTAAGTTATTTATAATCTTAAGTCTTAAGATAACTGAAAACAGTTAACTAACATCAACCGTCTGCTAGTTGACGGTTATAGTTAGGAAAATAAGAATGGTTATGATATTTCCGGATCGGCAATCACTCAAGGTGGGTGGTAATATATAGGCTTTCGGCAATGTTCGGGTCTACTAGGATGATAATTTCAAACTTCGTGTAAAGTGGGGTGATAATTAAAGCATTTCGGCAATGTTCGGGTAAGGTAGGATGATAACTTCAAACTTCGGGTTAAGACGGCTGATAATTTAAGACATTGTCACGTGTGTTAAAGAAGGGGCGCGGCTTTAGTAGAGTTAGTAAAAATAAACAAATGATGCTTGTCCAATGAAATGAAGGGAGAATGTCAGAAATTTGCATGAAGTATAATAATATGATTTCACATGACCGCATTTATTTTATTTGAAATTCTTATCTTAATCTATGGGGATTAAATTAATCATAAATAATATTTAGATTTATTATCAATAAAACATATAACAGAAAACTGACAAGGGTGGGGGCGTTTTGAAAGGGTGTATTTTATTATCAATCTGGGGCATTTTAAAGGGGGGCGTTTTGACAAGGGGGCGTTTTGACAGAAACTGGGGGCATTTTGAACATGGATGTTTTGACAATGGGGCGTTTTAACCTGTTTCCATATGAAATAAAGAATTTGTATTTTCCTTCTGATTTGAATATATTTGGTCAAGAATATAAAAAAGGTACTCGGTTTGTTTATAAATAAACCAGAATATAAAAATCACATTCGCGAGTTACAGAAATCTACCATTATTACGATTCGCACTTTGGATATAGTGAGAGGATTCAAACTTATTTGGTCAACAAAACGTGCTGATAGTGTATTGAAGAAGATTCGAATATATCATTGGCCTTTATGCATGCAACATTTGACAAAAATTAAATTTTGTACCATTTGGTGTATACAACATTTTTTCATATTTTGAAACTAGTAACAAATATAAAGACAATGTATTTTTCATTCACCAAGAAATTAAATAAATAAAGATATTTGTTAATTATAAATATTTAATAATTTTATAATTATTTTATAATTCAAAGCCTCATTGCGTTAATGCGGTGATTTTGTTCAGGCTGATTTGTACCCATAAATAGAATGATATCCAACGTCATTTCTTAAAGGTTGATTTGCAAACAAGGGTTTTGATGTCATTAACATAAGCAATATACTCCCCCATAAAATCGTCCAATCATAAATACCACCAAATTTCACTGACAAATCCACTCCATTTATGAAATATACCTACAATAACCCTGATGATCCATAATAATCACCTACAAGAAGGTTTTGCAGCAATTCAGTATTAATGATATGACATTCAAACATCCCGACTGCTCCTGCGCGTCGTTCCTTTCAACTTTAGTACTGCTTGGCACATAAATACAGATGACCTCAGATATGTTACAAATGACAAACTACGCCAGTTGTTATCAAAAGATCATAATTACCGAGTATAAATCCATTAATTTGGGAGAAAAACTTCAAACTGATGATGGAACAAGTGTAGGATTTTGCCAGACAATGGACGAAACGAAAAAAGTTAGAAGGTGATACCCTCTCTGAATGGATAAGGACTGTCAGATCATTATTTCAGATTCGGATAAAAATTACAAGGGTTTTATAAGCACTTACGGTCCTCCAGTTTTCAGGAAACCTGTTGGCATGAGGAACTTGTACGCCATCCACGGTTTTGTTGTTTTTACAGCCGATAAAGAATCAAATAACATTAATTAGTTCGCAAAAGACACTTGGTTGATTGCTTGATAAAAGAGCTTGGCATTACCGACACAGCTGGTAACCCAACTACAATTTCTTAAGAAGAGATTCTTTTTAACCACAGGTGTTGACACCAACGAAGAGCAGTCGGATCTTTAGTTTGTAAGTTACACACTGTTTGTTCTTATGAATACAGTGTTGGTGATATTTTCAAAATGCTGGATTTTCTGGTTAAAATCGTTTTTGTAAAACTTGATGGAAACTGGCGTTGGCATTGCAATGGGCACAAATTGTCCACCCTAATAGCCGACATGTTTTTGTACTCGTATGAAGCAAAATTCATGCAGAGACTCTTGCGAAATAACCAAAAGAAATTGGTCAGATAGTTTGATTTTAATTTTCGCTATATTGATAATGTCATTTAATAATCCCACGTTCAGTGAGCATCTCGACAAAAATATTCCTTTTTTACCCAGACACATACTTTATGTCCCTTTCCTAAATCAGAAACCTATAATCCAGTTAATGGAATTTTTATGTTTTTTTTATTACTGGTTGTTTTATGTAAACTTGTAAGTGGGCAATTTATGGTCAAATATTTGGAATATACTTACTTTTCCATCTGCGAACAAAAATGAATACTGATAAAATTACTCCTGCAAATACTAGTCCACCAACTGCTCCACTGACAGGACCAATTACTGAAGAGGAAGTTTCTGAAAAAACAGGTTTCCAGTAAAATAGAAAAAGAGGGACAATTCCGTTATTGGGCATAAAATTAATTATCTGTAAGTTTTGGTTGGAATAACTCGAAATAATCAAGATATGGGCTATGTGTTTTTTTTAATAAAACAAAAGTATACATTCGGCGGCATTTTTGTTCAGTTTATACATTTGACAGACGTAGTCTGCATTCTGGTCTAAATTTAAAAATACTCAGAATTACACAAATATTTTTGTAAGTTTTAGAATTTTTCAAACTTTTTTTAGTGTGTCCAGTGTTAATGCAACAGTGGAAAAACATACATCAAGAAAATATTTTGAAAGGTTTCATTTATAATTATCCAAAAACTCCGCTTTATTTACAACTCATTCAAATATATTTTTCACTATTTTTCATTATTGTATTTTGTATTATTCATCTTGATTTTCTATTTATATTCCTTATATAAAGATGATAAGTGTTTTAGGTGGTGACAACACATAGGCGACTTTAACCAACATTGCCATTATGATTTAGCTATCAAAACAACAATTCTGAATTTATTTTTAAAAAATGATTATGAATAAAACTATACGATGTTCTTTTTATGGTATGTACAGGATAATAAATCTTGACCTTTCTCGTAGACTTCCATGAAAGAGATATTGTTGATGAATAATAATGATATCATACCTGATTCACTGAGTGTTTGAACGATTATTGTATTGTTTACAGCAACAGCAAAACCTTCCTTATTTGAGGCGTTTAAATGAAAGTAGTAAGCGGTAGCGGGGAGAAGATTGTGAATGACGACTTCATGATGCTTATTTGTCTTTGATTCATTCACATAAATCGATGTTTCTTCTTTGGTTCCTATTTGGCCATACGTAACAGTGAAAATCTGAGCATTTCCTCCATTAGACCCCGAAATCCATGATAATGATATGGATTTACTACTAATAACAGTCGAAGAAAATTCAATTGGTGGTGAAGGAACATCTGCAAATATATAACAAAACATAAGAAGTGACTAAAATCTTTTGTTATTTAGTGTTTTAATTTAGAAGCAGTCTACATAAAAACCATAAAGTTTTTACTATAGAAGTAATTATGCATGGTGTTGAAAAAACCAGCAATATAAAAAAATGATCTGTCAATCTACATATCTTATATTATGTATTATGATTGAAACAATTGTTAGTCAAATTTTATATTTTTGAGAAGAATATACATTTATTTCCTTCATAAATCAAATAATTAAGGAATACCATTTTAATAGAGGTATTCTATTGTCGTATTTGATAACTTTTTTATAGTCTGCTTTTTGTTTTCCGTTGGTTTTCTTCTTTTGACATTTGTTGGGTAATCTCACTTTACCATTTAACCTTAACTAACCAAAAGTCTCAGTCAGGAATTGTAGTCATAGGTTTTTTTACTGTACATTTTGGATTCACGTAAAAACAATTTTATTTTACGTATACACGATTTTTTATCTAAGGCGATTATGAGCTTCTCACAAAGAGTGGAAATTTTACTTGTTATATACTGTATAGTTATTCACCCGATAATTCATATTTGAAAGTCGTCAAATTCTATTCTACGTCACTAAGGCAACCAACAGTTGATTGCAATTTAAAGACCATTATACCTCATCTCTTTTTCAATATGCAAAAAACAAATACTTTTAATGTTTCGTTTTTCCAACTTCGGTTTAACATTCTGGGATTTCAGGAGCTTAAGATTTTACATTCAGTACTTTAATTTTGTCAAAAAGTTGGTTTTAAGCTCAAGTGACCGAAGGAGGCGGAGTTATGACCCTTTTAAGACGTTTTGTAGCTTATTTTGAAGTTAGAGTTTTAAACATTGTCTCCTCTGAAACTACTAATTGGCGTTGGTTGCAAGCTTTTATGATTTTCCTTCGCCTATCATGCACAACGTTTCGCTTCGATTTTTGATCCGTTGGAAAACATGGCTGCCATTATTAATAATAAAACATAGGGATCTGACCAAAGATTTTCACATTAGTCTAAAAACCGTTATCTTTTGCCAAGTTCTGACATAGGATAAAAGTGTTAAGCTTGATGAAATCTATCTGTGGTGAAATTTTCAACGAAATTCCATAACTTCAGAGTATTTTTTCTGGACATCTTGTAGATAATTGTTAAGTTAAAAAATACTGAATGGATTTAGATGCAAAGTTGTGTGATTGTATCCTAGGATGTCTGCACAAAGTTTAAATACGATGCGGTGTGAGCGATTACAGGCTCCTCGGAGCGTTTAGTTTGATATCCTATACCTATGAATAAATTGTTTTAAAGTGTTACTTGTTATATATTCTTTAGTTATTCAGTCGATTATTATCATTTTTGAAAGTCAACACATTCTATGTTTGTATTTTTTTAGTTTAGCTTGCAGTACATTTATATTTGGTATTTTTATCATAAAGACAACCTTCAGACGCTTGCCGTTTAATTGAGTGATTGATTGTTGCTTAACGCCACGTCGTCAATATTTCAGCAATATCGTGGCGGTAACATGCATATATACAGTCCGCAAAAAGTTAAGCATCACCAAATTATTTTCCAATATATTTTGCTAATAACATTTAATACATGTTCGTGAAATTGATTATCATTACCTTGATAAAAAATTCAGTTAAGGTGTCAATCGATAAATTATTGGACATTTAAATCGGGTTTCAAAAACCTGTTTCGCCCGGACCATGCTTTCAAGTTTGACACAAAATTGTTTTGACTGGTTACACGTACATCTCTCCTTTAATGGTTATTTGTAAAAAAGCTTTTAGAAATGGTATGACGAAAAATGAATATCGCTGAACGCTGGCAAGCGCTTGAAATGAACAGCGCCGGCCTAAGTAATCGCCGAATAAGAGCCAATTTAGAGTGAACAATCAGTGATTAGAAGACTTTTAGTATGCCATTGACACACATGAACTGTCGAAGACCGCTCTAGATCCGGTCTATCCAGTAACACAACCCCTAGAAAAGACTACCTAAATCGTCAAGCGAGATCACGGCTATTTTCACGGCAGTGCAATTGAGAGGTACATGTATGTGGCCGATTGGTGGTAACATAAGTGTAAGAAATGTTGTTCGCAGAATGCATAGTTTTCATTTGCGTGCTCGGGGACTAGTGAAACGCCAGGAATTAACTCGTAGACACCGCCTGGCACGCCTACAGTGGTCTTAACTCCATCGTCATGGAGTTGGAAGCGAATTAACTGGTCCGATAAAAGCCGATTCCTGTTGAAGCCTGAGGACGGTCCAATGCGTGTTTGGAAAGAAAGGAATACAACACTGAACAGCAAGTGCGTTCCTGGAACTATTGCATATGGTGGTGGTGGCGTTACCGTGTGGGACTGCTTTTCAAATAACTGTAAGCTTCCGTTACTGGTTATTGACGGTACACTGAATTGCAAAAAATACCGAGATGACATCTTGGACAGCCATGTTTTGTCTAATTTTGAGAATCATGTACTTGCAGACAGACCAGTGTTCCAAGTCAAAGATGACAACTCTCGGCCACATCGAGCCAGGATTCTAAGGGCCTTTATTGAAGCAGAGTCAATTGAAACATTTCCATGGCCATCCATGTCACCGGACATGAACTTGATCAAACATGTATGGGACTTAATTGGTCTTAAAATCAATCAGTAACAACCGAAATGTCAAAACCTGAATGAATTACGGGTCGCTCTTATCAACGAATGGCGGAGGTTTCCACACTATAGGCTTCGGCGTTTGGTTAGGAGAATGAAGAGGCGTGTTTAACATTTATATCAGAAGCGCGGAGGTTATACCAGATACTAACGATCTTAACGTTAAATGACAGTTTATGTTCTCATAATTCCTATAAAAAAAGTTATACTTCGATCATTTTGAAAAGAGTGTAAAAAGATCTCAAAGTGAAACTTTAAGTCTTTTGTGTTATTGGATTTTCGCCCTTTTTTGATTTGGCCAATATGTACCCTTAATTTCCTTTGTCAATTCGGATCCTTGATTTAATTAAGGCCGTTGATTCATACTTATTAAAGAAATAAAGGTTTACCATAAAATTAAACGTCTAAAGAATTTTTTGTCTGTCCAAAAAATAAATATGATCAAAATCAAGGTGATGCTTAACTTTTGGCGGGCTGTATATTTAATAATAAAATAAACTGTTAAAACCATTATTTTATAAAAACAGATTATTGGATAATTACATCTAAAACAAAGTTTTAAAATAGATTGCTAAAGTGTAAAAACGAGCTTTATATCACAGTTCATATCACAATCAAGAAAAAGGAAAATTATGTTAGAACAAATGACAAATTAAGACAACAGACATGTTATAATAGTATTATACATTATTTCGTAAAATACTTGAGAAATAAGACGTGGGTCTATATTCGACATTTGTAAATAAATCCTTTAATTTAAGTGTTGAATGGCTGTCTAATAGACAATAAAATTACATCCCGTCTTCTCTATGTAAATAAAAAAATAAAAATATCCTAAATATAGTTAGTTATGAAATATTAACACGATGCAACTAAAATTTTATCACTCATTCCCGAAGGGTAAGTTTACGAATTTCCACAGCAGTTATGTATCTTTTACTGCTTTAAAAATGGCTTCTAGTGGTTAAACAAAAATTTGAACCACTCTATCATTATCCTTGAAAACATGGGTGATTTATCGATCATAGATTTTTCAGACTATGATTATTATCATTTATTCTTTTGTTTTCGGATCATTTGCCTGTATTTAAGACAGATTGTTTTTTTTTCGTGAAATGAAAAGGATTAAAAATTGTTTTAATTATTTCAACCTTATTTTCTAACATTATTTAAATCGTTAAAAGTCTTATTTTTTTAAATGAAGATTACACTATTGTATTCACATAGGTTTTGTCATTCAAAATAAGATTATATCTAGTAAAGTAGACTTTGAAAATAACTGCTACAACACAGGCAAAATCAAAGAATTATGGACAAACAAATGCAAGATAAGATTGAATGATAAACAATCCGTTATTAAAATATGACAGATATTAAACATTTTTCCAACACCTCTCTGGGCTATTAACTTGATGAAAGCTCTTCACAAGTAATAGAATAAAATTCTTGTATTTTATAACTGTAATTTTTTTAAAGATTTACAGTTGATTTTCCGATCTATTTGTTTTGTAATTAAATGTTCTCCACAAGTAATAGAGTTCCACTCTTTTATCTCATATCTGTAATTTGTAGTTTTAAAGTTGATTTAACCTACCTGATAGAATTATCCGGATTTCTTTACTGCTGTTTCCAGTTGGATTTGACACCATTATAATATATGTTCCTTCTTGTGTAGGACTAAACGAAGCCAGCTGCATAGTTGAACGGTAGGAATGGTTGTTTACCAATACATCTTTGCCGTAAAAGTTTGAAATAAATGTTGTTTTTTCTAGGGTTATGAGCAAATCAGACGTGTTCTTCAAAATTTTTTTGTCACTGTCGTTAAGCCACTGAACCGGTTCCAAAATTCCAGGATAAGCATATATATTAACAGTTAAGGAAACATTCTCGCCAACTACAACTGTGTGTGCCGTTGCAACGTTTAGGAAAACAGGCTTGACTAAAAATAAAACATTATGTATATATTAATGATTGGTAACATATATATTTAAGAAAAAAGTTTACAAATGTTTCATATATATTGTATTTTGATATGCTACATGCGCATTTAAAGAGATAACCTGTCATCGGTATCAATAATGAACGTTTCATAGTATCTCACGTATTGGTTATTTTCTCTTATTTTTTAATAAAAGCTTATTTTTCTTACATTACGTTTAAACATATGGCAATGGATATAAAACCTATCAAAATATTATTCATTTTACAAAATCACAAATTTTTTTAGCAAAAGAGTTATAGTGAAAAACGAGAAAATTTCCAAATTTCTCTGACGAGTGGAGAAAAACTAAGAACATATATAAAAAATCCGAAATATAAAAGTTACCAGAATCTTTTGTATATTGCATTTAATATAATTTGCAGATTCCTGCAATAGATTTTTTCAAAAACAGTAGAAAAGTAAAGACTCAGTTCATGAAATGTTCCTTAGAATATTTACAGTAGATTTATCCCTCCAAAAAGTTTGAGAGTAGATATTTATTCCTCAGATTTAAAAAAAAAAGATTTGTTTATATTGTGTATGTATTTGTCAATATTCCTTCTTTTCTGTCACTGATGTTCAATTCCTAATGCGCTACTCTTTTGAATGTTGAAAGAAGCAGGATTTTCATGATAGCGAGTTGCTTTTGTCAGCAAATTGTTTTTTAAACAAACTTGATATTCTGGTATCATCACTGCTTTTTTATATTCATTTTCACGAATTGATGATTATCATTGTAACAGGACTTCTTGACTAATCGAAGTGCTGTTATCAATAACTTACTAATCAAGTTCCCATCTTTAAAACTGACATTTAATCGGTTAAGACCTATCTCTTTTGTTAATAATAAAACTAGGAATGGGGTAAATGAGTGAGAGGTCTCCACTTTACCTCTAAGAAGGGTTGAATACCAATCTCAGTGAAAATTCTTTTAAACCCCTAAATAAATGAAATGTGTGCATGCACAAATACTGCTCTTACCTTAACATTATCAAAATTACATGTAGCATAACATTTGAAACAACGAAAAATCTAATACCGTGTTATGAATAAACGTGAGGAAAACAGATGGAGGGAAACAGATGCAAACAGAGAGGGTACGTTAGATCCAAATTGACCCAAATTCAAAATTTTATGACAGAACAATAAGTTGTTAATGCTGCTAAATAACAGTTGTAACTGATTTTTATATTTTTTTCATCATTTCGACAAATCGAAACGGAATACTTGACCATCATAGCAAATACGTGTGGGTTCGTTGAAAATAATTAACAATTGTTGACACGCTTTCGAATCAATGTTGCAGTAATGATTTATTAATTTGAATTTCTTTTAAAAACAAACTTATGTGAGAACATTTCCGAAATAAAAGAAGACATAATAGAAAAACCTATAAAATATTTTTATTTTTCACGTTTTAATCATTCGCATTTTTTTGCAATTAAGACGTCGATCTCTAAAAGAAGAAATGTATGTATGCTTATTTTTACATGGTATAATTTTTGACTTCTAAAATTTCTGAAGAAATTGTAACTGGTTTGCGGGCTACCATCATAGAAAGTTCAACAAACAAAACAAGAGCAGCGGGAAATGTCGTTGCAACAGCATGCTACATTGACACTTTTTAAATAGCTCACTATTCCATTTGGCTATTTTATCGCATAAAGTTAAAAAGATAGTATGATTTTCTATATAGATTTTTATTTATATTAGATATTTTAGGGAAGAGACGCAGACCGCATGCGTACGGTCCGGACCATTTGGTTATTTCTTTAAAATACCTATGAATATGACCCGTACGGTCGTATTGAATACATATGGTCTTGAGGTGATTGCTTGAAGATGAAAAGGCCCATTTTTTAAAATAAATTTTTCATAGATTTTCTAAAATTGTGCCTTCTGTAATTCTGTTAATTCATAATATTAATAAAGAAATAACTTTTGTTCGTTCTGTTTTCAGATAGATTTTAATTGTTAAATGTTTTATAAAGCTATCAAAATATATAGGTTTAATTTTGACCATCTTTTCACACTTTTGAATAAGAAACATTGAAGCTTGTTTTGTTGGATAAATTAATAAAACATATATGAAATAAAAAGCGTAAGACTTGAAACAAAGCGATTTCTTTAGTATGTTCTGTTGAAACTGAACGATGTGAGAATATTATATTTCAAATTTTTCGGGGTTTTTGTAGTTTAATTTTTTAAACGTATCACGCATTTATTATTTTTTTTTTCAAGTATTTAATTTAGGAATAATAATAACGTTAGCGCTGTTACTAATCTATTTAGTTATAAAAAGAAATGATATAGCGTAAATGTCAAGGAAACCACGCCACATTTTGCCAAGGAGATATCTAAGTTAAAAGTCTAAGTCGTCGATCACGGGTCTTAAACAAGGGTGAAACCCTGCTTATTTTGACGAGCTCTGAATCGTCCGTACTGAAAAATCAAGTAGAAATGATATAATTACTTATACTGGAATTTGTTTTGAAAAAGCGCTTTACACACCATTAAAATTTTATTTTGTATGTAAGATGTCGATAGTGTCTTTCTGGCATATATTTCATATTCTTTCTTTTACATATTCAATAGGTCTGGAACTAGAGTTATAACGTCCTTCACAGCATTACATGCTCTCTGTCGGACGAGAAACTTTACCTTACAGCTTATAATACCAGATGTACACTTAGGCGACTACCATTTGAATTTCCCGCCGGTTGATTTTTTCGGTGCAAAGTTATTTATTTTCAGTTGTCATGAGGGGTTATTTTCCTTGAATATTTTTTTACATTTTTACAACACCGTTAATCATCTTGTCGTCTACTTGTCGCTACTGTTTTAGGGTTACTCTCTGTACTTATTAAAACACGTGGAGATACGAATTGTATTCACTAATTAAGAGAAACAAAATTAAAGCTGGTAGGATTATAATTTACCTGGAGGCCTTCCTAAACCTAGATTCATGAAAAAGAATCGACACTTTAATGAATAGGTTGACGAAAGATTTAATGGTTTAATTGCTTTTAAATTTTGTAAAGTTTTATACATTTTGACAACTTTTTGGAAGCTTGTGACATATATATCCCGCAGCAAAACATTATCGTAAGATGTAGTTGCGATCATTAATTCGGAAACTTAAGTGCAAGTCCTCGTCAAAAACGGTAACGCTCCTTTAGGAAAAATAATCGCCACGGTTGTAGTAAATTTTTGTCCATATAGAACCCTTTACAGCGTTTAAAAAGGAGATCCCGGTTATGTGGATTTGTTGAATATTTTTGGAATTTTAAAGATTTATATAATATGCTAAATGGACATTTATGAATTTAAGTAATAATTAATATAAAAAACTTTCTAAAAGGGACTCTTTCCTAAGTATGTTTTCAAAAACTATTAATATGTAAATATAACGTTAAGGCCAGTGTAGAATACACATGCAATGATCAAAAGTGCATAGCCCAAAGACACAAGTCAAATTTAAAAGAAACTAAAAGATAAAATGTAAACAAAAAGAAAACAAACTTCAAATCCACGAACTCCTTTACAAAACAGGAGTGGGATCTGGTGCTCCGGAAGGAAGCATCCCTTTTCCTGCGCGCAATACCCGTCGTGGAATCATAGATCTCAAATCCGGGTTAACGTCAATCCGAGTTCAACTTATTTTTGTATTACCGGTAACAGGTCCATAACTAGTTTAGATAAACTGATACCATATAGATCAACCAATTCGTAATGGCGACCATAAAATTTTAGGAGGTACGACTTCAACCTTAATTGGATGTATCTGTTCTTTCACACATACTATAAAATCGTTCAAGTACCTACATAAAATATTTTAAATTCTAAATTAAATTGACGGATTGTTTCTGGATTGCATTGGAATGATTCGGAACTTCAATTTCCTAGAACACTATGCAAAGGGATGGAAAGAAATATTTTGGTAGGAGAAATATGTATACTTAATTATTTATTATTTTGTCTTTCGGCCGCAGTTTCTGAATAAAGCTACCTCATTTATGTGTTGATGTGTCCGGAGATAACCTTCTTTGTATGAAAGAGAGTATATCAATTAAGATGGCACGTTTTGCTTAATGAGTTGTTAGTTCTTCAATATCAATGTCCAATATTTTTACATGCATACATTATTATAGTTTATAACCTACATTCAATCTCAATTAAGATGCTTGCGGAGTTGTTCAATAATTCAAATTGGTTCTCCACACCATTTGACACTGTACATGTGTAGTTACCGCTATCTTCATATGACAATTCTTTAAGTTGAAGTTTTGATTCTGAACCCAGTTTAACATCTGAGAAATTCCGTAATGTTTTTTCTCCAAAACTGTGCATCCAATGATATGAATATGTTGCAGGGTTTCCAACGGCAGCACAAACTATTATTAATATGCCTTTTTCCAACGTTTCCGATATTTTAGAAACATATACATCAGGAGGAACTGCAAAAATAAAAAAAAATGTGCTAGACTTGTGTTTAAAGAAAAATAGTTTACTAAAGGTATTAGAACCAAACTATTTGAAAGTAGAGATTTAATAGATATTGACCCTACAGTACTTATCGTTATACAAATCGAAAAAAAAATAAACGAGCAACAGTCACTGTATCGGTAAGCTAAAATTTGCCCATCATAATCAATGTTGACTGCTAGGAAAATTACGCTGAGCAAAGACTGGGTACTCAACAAAATATTGTGTTCAATTGACTCAAAAATTTCGTTTTAATCTGTTTATGTGTAGTGTGTTGTTTTTTGATGATAGTCTTGCATGTCGTTTTGAAGGTTCTGTTCTTGCCAGTCTTTATATATCTTAGTGGTTACGGTCTGCAAATTCTTTAAACTATATTAACCGCAGTAGTTAACGATACAAGAACATTGGCTATGTTTAATGGATGAGCACGTCGAAAGACTATCAAAGGACCCAAGACTATTCAGCCAAATGAAGTTTAAATTGGGAAAAAACCAGTATCAAACCATAAGATTTTATATTATATAATATTACAGCATATAATGTTAATATGAGTCGGGCTCCGTAGATAACCTTGGCTTGTCGGATGCGTAGGCTTCATACAGTTTTTGAAGGGGGCCATACAAAACACATTCCAACAACATTTGGCGTAGCGGTTTGACAACTGCCAAGACAATATTTTAAAGGGCATCATGTAAGCTGTGACGACATCTATTGTTGTTCGAAATACAATTATGATAGATGACTAACTGACGACTATTTCATCAAGGTGGGGTCCAAATTCTGTGAGAAGTTCCTGTGAAAACCTATTTAAGACACCTCAAGTTTTCTGAAGCTAATGGGAACATTGAAAACTAATGTAAAAGAGGAAATCAAGAGAC
>JAULBM010000007.1:1714767-1735343 GCA_032357055.1 Geukensia granosissima
TCCTCCTAAACTACTGATCATATGATATTTAGAAAAGACATCCTACAGTAAATATGTGCATACTCGGGGGGAGACATATGTTTTTGTGACCAAAAACAACTCCTAGTTAGTATAATTAATGAGATGCAATGGCATGAAATAAATACATGTATAACTGTGAGATACTGTGCCTATGATATAACAGGTATTAATGTAAGCAGGTATTGATTACCAGAAGGTCGGTAATCTAACATGCACATTATAATATCTGAGCCCCAATCAGATAGAAATCAGCCTCATGCAATGTAAGTTCATGTATCTTAGGCACAAATACAATATTTAAGTTACAACCTTTCAGTCAATTGATTTTTATACAATAATGTTGTTCTTAAAAGATTGTTTTCGGAACACAAAGATATAAACCTACATTCCTGCTAATTTTGGTCCAAAACATAATTTAATGATAATTTGAATTGCAAATAGCATAAGGCCTGTTTCTGATGTAACCCATATATAACATCTGCATATGCTTTAATCTGCTTTTATCTGAACATTGTGTATTCAACAGGTTTTGATTTCTAACAGAATGTGAATTTTACGCAGAATTAATATCTTACCTTCAAGTGTAAATGGAGTCTAATGCTGTATAATACTTACTAAGGGAGATAATAAACAACTGTATTACAGGTGTGTATGCTGTGATAGATCTTTATGGACAGTGTGGACAAGTGTCAATTACCAGTGGTTCAGGAGTACTACCTACAGATAATAATATACTACAAAGCAGTACTGACCAGTCTGTCATTTCCCCATCAGGTATGTATTGCAGACTAATAGGTTCATTAACAAGTTCATGTTGAAAATGTGGAAACTTTCACTATTTTGTCTTTTCACATCTGGAGTATAGCAGAATAATTGGAAAAACATTTCACACATGTTAACCATTTCCAAAAATCTTCACAATGCCAGAGTACAAAGACCTCACATATTTATTATCATAAAACAATTATACAATCACAAATACCTCATAGAAATGTTATGAATTTCCCTAGAACAAATTGTATAACATCTATAAGCTCCTGTTTGGTTCCACAAAATTGAAAGTTGCTTGATATTTATAAAACTTACAAAAAAAAAATAAATACAAAAAAAATTATGAATTTATTTTTTACCAAAAAAAAAATAAATTCATGAATACAAAATCATATGGAATAATTATACTTGACCATAATATTAAAATATTTAAGATAATGTGCCTCATACATCATGTTAACCTCATAACTGGCATGAAATATGTCTACTTTATTGAAAAATGATTATAAGTTTCATTTGTAAAGCTTAATGTGTAAATTTAAGTATGTTTGCCAATGTTATGCAGCTACCAGGTAATATGTTACTTTAAGATCAACATTTCTCATCAATATCATGTTGGTCTATGTTGGTGAACGCATTTATTTTGTCCAAGAACTTTAGAGTAATCTATCAAATATGCCACTTTTTAAACAAAAGTGCCGTTTAAGGAGGTTCAGGGGTCTAAATAAAAATTGATAGAATTTTTTAATACTTTGTCAAAAGATAACCTATATTGTGCTGTTCTAAAAATTACAATCAAATGTTTATGTCACCGGTCTCGTTTTCAAGCAATGGCTAGTGCAAAATCCTACATTCTCTGTTGATTATATAGGGAAAAACTACTTTTTTCTCGATATAGAGTACATAAAACGATAGAATTCTAAAATAAAATAGGAAAAGATAGCTTTTATCATATATTATCAGAAAATAAAAAGAAAAATTAGGATCACCGATCTCGTTTTCTTGCTACGTTAATAAATCTAGATTTCTGTAGTGCAATCCTTTATAAAATTAGGTAATTCGAGTTACCTCCCCTGACAATGTTCAATTTTTTAAAATGTTAAAAGCTCTTTATCCTCTGTGAATGCATAAAAACGAATATGCCATTAAAAAAGAATTACAATATGATTTTTCAGTTTTAATTTCGTAACAATATGTTTTTTCCGAGAAATATTATTTGCAATTATAGAAAAAGTCAATACCACAAGTTTGCGGTCCAAGATGGCGGAAGACACCCGAACCTCCTTAAGATTAAAATGTTCTAAAAAGGTTAAACTTTCTTCCAGTATCCCTTAAAATATAATTAGAATTTTAAGAAAGAATATGGAATTTAAACCAGAAAGACACAACTTCCATTTTACATACTTTTATAAAAAAATATTCAAAAGCTAAATATAACTGCGCGTAAAGATCCTTCTCACGTGACACGTTGAAAGCAAAAAAAGAAAAAAAAAAAAAAAACAGTGCTTCTAAATACCTTCCTCGACATCATAGAAAAACGAGAGGTAATTATCTGTAAATAAATTGATGTTAAATAATTTGACATTGTAAAAGATATCAAATTCACATTTTGAAGACATAAAACAAAGATTATCTACTTTACTTTTGAGAACCTTGTAAATATTTGAAATTTCCTCGCTTATTAAGCTGTAAAAACATATAAAAACCAAACCTTTAGGCCACTCCAAATTAATTAATAGTTCTTCGAATTCGCTCGCTCTCATAATATGAATTCAAAATTTCAAAATCTAATAGAATAAAAACATTTTTTTGTACTTTATATATACAGCTAGTAAATGAAACAAAACACGATAACCGTTTGTGTTTTATATTGCATAACAGGCACATGTTCATTGCTGAATCAATATAATTTTTGTGTATATTTTGAAGTCAAGTTCAATTTCTTATTGCCAATTACTTTACTGATTTTTACTACTTTTCAAAAAAATCTTTATTTTATCAAAATTTAAAATATCTTTTATAGCAATTGAAAAAATAATTATATATTTGCAAATTTATTTATTTCAATTAATTGCATTTCTTGTTAAATGCCGTGTGATCTTAAAAAAGAAACAATGTAATAATGTAGATGATAATAATTTATTTAAATCGCCGAAAATGACTTTTTTGAAATAACAAGTGCGAGTATCTCATATATATAATATCTGTTATTTTTTCGAATTTTGCATGATGAATATACAAAACTTTTGGTTTCTATCAATATCAGTCTGCTAAAAATCCATAGTTTTAGCATGAAAATATAACATTTGCTAATATTATACAACCGTGGTCATAGTAAGATTTTCCCCAAGAGATACATTTGTATAAAGCATTGACATTTTATAGTTAAAAATAACAAACCTCCTGTAGAAAGGGGAAATTATTTCACAGAACTAGATGAAAATCGAATTTGTTTATTACCGAAATATGTGAACGACATATGTTAACTCCTTAAAAAAACATTGTGCAAAATGTTGGTATAAAGGGTGCTACATGCCGGTTCTACATTGCACATGAAAGGAGATCCTGGAAAAAAAAGTATCCAGTAAAACAATTTTATTTTTTAAATTGGAGATTATCATCTGCCGTGACATTGTTGATCAGATTAAAATATAGGAGATGTTCTGAGACAGACCCTCCCAAAAAGTTAAGATTACAAACAACAAAAATGTATGTGTTTTCTCCCGTCTATGATACCCTACCTACAATATGCAGGAAAATACTAAGTAAAGACGTGATTTTCGTATAATTATAGAAATATTAAACACATCTATCTTACAGCATTGTCAATCAAACAACAAAAATGATTGACATTTTGTAGATAATTAGCACTCTAAGAATGCGCCTGGCTGCACGAATCTATTAGTCTGCAGAACAGTATAATTACTGTCCAGATAACTACAGTTCTGTCCAGTGTATACTTGTTATCTATAGCTGTCTGGACGTCAGTCGGCCTTGTCATTTCTAGATCTACAGATGGTCAGAGATCTACATATTAATCATTGGTGCATTTTGCACTGCTATAGAGTGATCATATACTTATTATATGAAATTTAACTACAAACTATTAATGTTGTTTCCGGGATTTATTTAAACATAAGTACAATTTAAAAACTGTCACGAAGAATATTGCAATATAATAGTCTGCATGCACAAAAACAAACATCACTGAACTGTCATATTTCTTTCACTAACAAAACTAAAAAAAGATGTGAAGTCATTAGCTTAATGCAGCATTGTCTTTGCAGGTTCCGTCTTTTTGTAGGAGCTCATTCGGGTACCCCTTAGGGTGAAATTTGGGAATTTTTAATATTTTTTTAACTACACTAAGCCATACACAATATTACATATAAATAAATGTCCATCATCTATGCAATGGTGAAAAACAACGGAACTAATTGTTTCTATGTCAATAAGGAAACACCTCATACAATACAACATTATGATAACAGCACAGGGTTTGGAAAATACAGACCTACATGTACCAACGAACACACCAGTCAGAAACTTCTATGCAGGCGAATTGTTCCTGTAGACTGGTGGTGTTACTTTTAAACAAGCTATTTGATTTCTCTGCCAGGATGTTGTTACCTTGTTCTTGAAGTCGAAATACCTTGGACTGGCTTTTACCAGATTGGAAAATGGGTAATGCGTCAGGTATCTTTAAAGAGGCAGGAATTTCTTACCCTCCTTTTCTGTCTATAAGTTCATACCGCTTTCCTAATGGGTCCGTATTGGTCAAAGATACATGCACGTATTTTTTATAGTTTTTTTGTGTGTATATTAAGTGTCTTGTTCCGTATTAATCATCTTCTGGAGATTGCCGTGTCCATCGAGTTTTCCTTTTCCCCTTTTGTCTGACACTTCGGTTTTGTCTCGCGCCCCTTTCTTCAGCAGATTCTGCTCTGGGCTTAATGATACATCTTTATTGACATAATGTAATAGACAGACATTTTACCAAAGTAGTGACCTTAAGTAGGCATCAAGTTTGCGTATAGCTAAATATTTTCCTCGATTTCGATAAACTTTCAATTGTATTTTCTCAAGTGCTATTTTGCCATGTTATATACCGAAAGACGGATTTAAATCCAGCTGCTAACAATGTTTAGCAAACGCATCCTTTACATTTGACGAAGGTGTTTATGATCAGAAATTGATACGTCTAAAATATAAACACAGCTCTTATCATACAAAACAGATCCAGAAATCGCTACATCTGGGAAGGAAAGAAACATTTCTCATTTTAAATCATAGTCATAAGCACATATAGAAGCGAATTGATTGTTTATATTCCACATCTTCTGTTTATACCCAGTGTTAATTTGTTAGAGGAAACGGCAGAATAAACTCATCACATTGGTTGTTAACTGCCGTAAATGGGTTTTATCGTTGCCGAAAACCGGTTTGTAGCTCATCATGAAATTAACCCTCGACACCGTCCGTCATTCGTCATTTTTCTTTTAATCCCATCATATTTAACCGTTGTATAAATATTTTTCTTCTTTCACAGCCTACATGAAATGTGGCGCTTCGTTCTTGTCCAGAATGGCGGGTTTTTGATAGATATCGTTCCTATTATAAATATGTCTATAATTCTGACATCTTGGTTTTGTTATGTTTTAATCAGCGTATGTCCGTTGTTATTACGTAAGAAATTTAACGCGTTCGAATGTTTACATAAGCTTCATCACCACAGCAACCAGACATAAATTATTTTGCAATTAATGTTTGGAAGTTCAGAAGTACATGTCAGCTTTTCGGGAGATTAAAAACCTGCTGACACAAATGCATTCTTTAATAGTAACATGACAAAAACAAAAGATGAAGCTACGTGACTGACCATTTAATTATGGCAAAAGTCTCGTCCCTGGGCCTGGTAACATCATAAAAGTCGGATTCACTGCAACATGAATGGTTACCTTGTATTTTATATCCTAACTACTCTTTGCGCGCGCGTATAATACCAAATTTCGGTTTATGACAACAGCATACTCAAACTGCCGGAGATCAGGGCTGGGGGACTATTACAACCTTCCCCACCTCCCATCCATGAAAACACAAAAGACTATAATGGGATCCCAACTGAAATCTTGACTGTAAGTCATGATTTCGAATAAAGGTTTACAATCTAAATGGTTTTAAATACAATCAAACTCAGCAACCCCAATCTGAATCATCATGGTTATATTGCTTAGAAATTCACTCAATTTTCTATCATTATAGGAAGCACTTTTTTCAACAACCGTGGTATCCCGAATAGAAATTTAATCTATAAAAGGCCATTTTGATTCTATCACATGTTGTGCTTATTTCCACGAGTTTGTGCGTTTTTTTCGTTTTTTTTTGGTGGGTTGCTGGATGGTTCTTTGTTCTGTTTGTTGTGTTGTTCAGTATTTTGAAAAATTATATTAACGTTTTAAACTATGTTTGACGAAAAAGAAACGATCAAATTTATACACTTCGGCAATTTAAATAATTCATCCTTGTCACACGAAACTCAAGCTTTTCTTTGAAGTTGAATCATCAATGAGGGTACGTGTCGATAGACATGCTATTTCCGAGAATAAGACCAAGACAAAACACACAACAGAAAAATATATAATGAAAATTAAAAACATACATGCATATGATTGGACAATGCAGACCCGCCAAAAAAACCGTGAACTCAGATGGTCGAATAGAGAAAGCAGTTCTCCTTAAAAACACCAACCACACTGTCCATTTACTAACCCACTGTTTGTCAGTCATGTAAGGCAGAGAAGCCATTTATCCTAAATATTTATAAGATTCAGTTAAAATTCCAAAGAACTAAATTTGCCCGCTTGTGTACTACGAATTGTTAATGTTTCAGATCTGTGTTTTGACTATTCGTCGGTATTAGTAATCTATATGGTTTACAATGTATTAGTTTGTAACTTTGGGTTGGTACCGTTTGAATGAATTTATAATTTAGATTAACACTTTATTTAACCATTCTGGTAGCCAGAAATGCAATTGACTCTATAGTTTAGGACAACAAATATGATGAAAAGATATGGGGTAATCGTTTGAAAGACTGCACTCCATCCTCGAAAAAATAGAGGAAATTAAAAAATTTCGAGGCCTCATATTATTCCACTTTAGCTCACCTTGTCTTATGGAGCTTTTGTCATAGGTCATATGAGCTTTTGCCATAGGTTTGCGTCCATCTTCATTGGAGTCGTTGTCTGCGTCGACATCATAGTCGTCTGTTATCTCTTCTTCTGCGAAACCACAAAGCCGATTGAAACCAAACTCGGCAAAACTATTTCCTGCATGGATGGCCCTCTTTCAAACTTGTGAATTGGTTACCGATCGGAATTGAAACTTGCAGCAAGACATGCCAGAGACAATAACCTGTCCTTATTGGCTGAAACTTGGAAAATCCCCTTGGTCAGAAACCAGAGCGTATTGAATCGTTATGTTGTAGCACTGGTCAACCGAAAGTCCTCTACCAAACTTATGAATTGTTTGTCGATCGGGACACATGTGTTGCCGCCCTAGCCCGACATATTTTTACATCGTTAAATTACCGTAAATACCATTTTGCCATTGTCATTAATGTTGTCAGGAGTGTTGTCTAAATGTTCTTCAACTAATATTTTAGTTTATCGAATATAAAACTTGCAGCCAGAACCAAAAATGATCGATGGCTGAAACTTTAGAATCTAATTGTCTCACAGCTGAGCCAGTTGAATGGCTATGTTGTAGAATGATGAGTTGATGGTCCTTTACCACACTTCATCTCCACTTCATCTCCATAGTTTAACATTGGACCCTAAGGGAAATCACAGGTTTGGCTTATTCAAGTTAAACACAAACTTTTAAAGCAGAAAGTTTTCAAATTAGTCAGCATGACAGAAATTGTGGTACTTTAGAGATCACACATTCCAATAAATCTTAGATTTATATCTCAAAATAGACCAAAAGTAAACATAAGATTTCCGACAAACAGAACGATATCAACTTTCCCATTGTAAACTTTCCATATCCACGTGGCAATAGTCCTGCTTCCCCTGACTATGCGATTGATTCGATACTCTCGTGCCTATTCCAAGTTTCAGGATTTTATGAAAAGAGGGTATGTTATTTAAATTACTAAAACATGGATACATCTTATCAAGAAAAAAAATCTTCCATACATCCTTTATTTGTATCATAAATTGGTTGTATCCTTTATTTGTATGGTCACCATCATAAATTGGTTGATCCTTATGGTATCAATGTACCTCAACTAGAAGGGGGCCCATTAACTATAATTCACAAATTAAGTTGACCTCCTCTTTGATCGACGTTAACCCGCGAAAGAGTTAAATAATTCTATGATAGGTCATGAGCGAGGCAGAGGTGCTTACTCTTCCGGACCACCTGATCCAATTCCTGTTTTGTAAATGAGTTTGTGGAGGCCAAAGTTTTGTTCTTTTTGTTTGTGTTATGTTTGTCTTTTCGTTTGTTTTTGTGGACTATGAACTTCGGATCCCTCGCATGGGTATTATACATTAGAATCATCCATAAAAGACTTTTTTCATGTTTTTGGCGTTTATTGCCTATATCTCAACAAATTATTCATAGGGAGAAACTTACAAAATTAGAAATGATTGGCAAGAGTGATCTACAAATCATTCAGCATGATTGATTCCTTATGACAGAAACTTCCCTCTATTTTCATGAATATTTTTCATTTTTGACTTTTAATATTGCTAATTCTAAAACATGTGTAAACAGGAAAGATAATCAGCACGACAATATCTATATATCAGAAGCTTGATATCCTTTGCTTACACTTAGCATGGTATTGGTAACGATATCCTGCCTGTCGGGGATACTGGACACAATTTTGCAACCGGACGAACTTAGGTTATACCATTTAAGATTATTATTTATAATTGGTTCAAAAAAACTTTAGACAAGAAAATTTTAATATGAATTTCTCACAGGTTTCCATATCAAAGTATTTCGGCAGTGGCAACCATCTTAGTTGGTGGTTGGGGATGCCAGGCATCATTTTGATAGCGGACCATTCCACAAAAATTTGGTTGCAATTGGAGCATTAATTTCAGCAAATAAGTTTTCAAAATATCCACACACCACTGTTTTATTTTGAATAACGGCGGCCATCTTGGTTGGCCTTATTGGATGTTTGATACAGTTTGAGTAGAGGACAATTAAAAAGTATTACGCCAAAATTCGGTAGAAAGTAACTTATAGTTTCATATTAGAAGATTTTGTTGTAGTTGATAGACCGGCAGTTCTCACGGCCCTTTGGGTAAATATCTTGAAAAGTATTAATTAATCAGGGAATGAATTAACGGTTGTTGTTGAAAATAAACATGTGCATCGGTTTTTAAACTGCGCCAATATAGGAAGAGGCCAAACAAAAAAAATCGATAGAAAAAAAACGTAGAACGACCTATTAGCCATTGCAATAAAAATTTGCAGTGTAGTGACAGGGTCATGAAAATAAACCATAGAATAAATGCGGCAGATAATTAAAGAGTTTATTTTCTCATTTTAATCAAATATAACATCTTGCATTTCAACAATTTTGTTTCACTCTCCTGGTCATGGCACACAAAACTTCAATCAATCACAATCACAGAATCATTAGTAGTTATAGCCACAAGAGCCCGGTGTTCCTTGATAAATTTCTTTCATTGACATTCGGGCATGGTGATATGAAGTATAGTCCATATTTCTAGGGTAAGGTGAAGGTCGCGACTTTGCTGCCATCATGTAAGTATCGTGTGGATAGGTCATATAGTTGTACGGATCGGGATAAGTTGTCCGTGCAGGAAGTCGTAATGTCATTGAGAGATTTGAAGTGTTCATGCTAGCAGGTGATAACTGAGAATCATCTGATTCAGACGAAGCTAGAAAGAAAACAAAATCTAACAAACATCTGCCTGAGTACAAGTTTTTAGTGTAGTGTTTTGTGTTCTATACTTGTCTTTCGTTTCATTTTGGTCTGTCTTCCGACTCTTCTGTCCCCTTGGTATCTTCAATTCCTTACACATGATCCTTTTGTTCAAAATTAGATATTAAATGTAATCTTTTACCATTTAGTTAACAAAGATATTTTGTTTATTTTCTCATTATCGTGTTTAAATATTTTAAGTGAAGTTGAATCTTCATATGCTTTTTTTTAATTTCTCACAAACGACCAGTTTAACATATTCCTTTTTCTGGTTTAAAGCCAGAAATTCTATCGTACGAATGATTAGCGTGTGTAAGTGTGATTTTTACTTGGTATCGGTTTCTTATTAACTCCTCTTCTCGTCATGGTAAGAGATTTACCTTATTGGTAGTGATTTTTATGTCGCCCTTGTGATTTACCAAAATGGCGAAATACATGCAGTTTGGAGTCCGACAACAAAATTTCGATGATAGCCATTTCCGGATAAGATTGAACATCGTTCTGCAGTTTATGATATAAGTTGTCGTGTTTCAAGAGACAGTTTTCAACAAAATAATAATTAAATATAGACGGGACACCTTTAATATAAATGATGAGGGTATTTTGGTGAATATTGAAAAAAAAACGTAATTGGATATTATCCAATGTAATTCCGACTTTTTAAATAGAAACATAATAATAAGTATATTTATACTAGAATTACATTTATCACATGGACGTTTCCTCGACTGGTTCTCAAGATTCTGTGACATACTTGAAGGTCTGTGGTGATTCCGAGGTCTTCCACAGGGATTCAAATGTGAAATGACATCTACCATACTAAAACATATGATTCATGAGTAAAATAAATCATAACTATATAAGCTTCGAATTTCTTTAGTAAAGCTTTAAGGTGACTCTTAAAAACATTTAAAATGCAATACTATATTTAAGCCTTTATATAGTATATAGAGTATATCTAACTATATGAACTACTACTTTTTCAATACCAAACAAGTGAATTTCCTTTTTAAATTTTATTTATTGTATCACCTTATTTATCTCTTTTCTTTGAACTTTTGTATTTTTCTAGCCAACAATCGATTCTTACCATTCGTTCGGATCTACGTCTCTAAAACCCTTTGCAAACGGATTACTTGCAATCTTCAGTTGAGTTATCTGTAAAAATTATAATACTAAATATAACAACAGGTTTTACTTTTGTTTCAATTCAACAAACCGTTTTTTTAAAGAAAGTGTATTGCAATTTTGTCATCTTATTTACAATTCAACAAACCGTTTCTTAATAGATTTTTTTTTCATGTTATTTGCATTATAATTATAATGTTGCAGCGATAATGGAGAGTACACTAGAGACTCGAAATCTGTAAAAATTGACCATATTATATGCTATCACAAAAAAATGTTGTCGATAAGAGTTAAAGATCGTTTGGTCATGGTTTACGTAACTGTCAACAGTATTTTAGTCACATCACGGTGGTCAGTTTAATTGGTAGAGGAAGGCTATGTACCAGGGGAGTAACTGACAAACCTTATCACCTGCCGGTGGTTAGTCTTTTGAAGAATAGGTGGGAGAGCTTTCTTTTGTTTTCCGTAGGTTTTGTTAGATAAGTTCTGTCTTTTAAAACCCATGAAGGAATAACAAGGATGTTCTTATAAGGCATGCTTAATGAAATTAAGAAATGAACAGTGGAGGTCAGTTTTTTTTTTTTATTCGATATAATAATGTATTACTCTGTGGTTCTGGTATGCTGTGACGGCTGTAAATTTGGTTTCTTGGAAAGTATACGTCTTGAAGTTTTCTGTAGCTGAGCAGTCTTCGGATTTAGGATTTACATAAACGACATGAAACCGGGGTTGATATTTGTGCATTGAATTCAAAATAATCTGAAAAGAACAGAAAAAGCATTTATTTTCCTTTTCAAGTTTTGTTTCATATTTATCAATCTAAGGGTTCCGTGCTTGTGGTAAAATATACATACCTGATAGAAAAAGAAAGAATAACTTTTTGCGCATGTCATGACTTAGGCGTAAACTCAAGTTAACAATTAAAGCATAAATACAAATAAAAATGTTATATAGTAACCATTCAAATAATATTTTCTTATCGTGATTTTTGTATAGTTGAATTCGTCTTCTGTTCAAATGAAGCGAAAGAAATCCGAATGGTTAGCAATATGGAACGTGTCAACATACGAAAATCTCAAGAACATGAACAAGACGGAACATGAGACAAAATGTACATATAAGGCCACTCCAAATTAATTACTAGTTCTTCGAATTTCTTATGATAAAATTATGTGCGAGCGAGAGAAAATTTTAATTTTTTTTTCTGAAAAATGGTAAATATGAAGCTTAGAAATTGATGCGGAAAGAGCAGTTTATAATTTTTTCATTATTTTTGTATATTTTTTAGGAGGAGCGGAAATATATTTTATTTAAATATGTAGGAAAATCGATGAAAATTTCCAAAAATGTGATAACAAATGAAGCGAGTGAAGTTTTTTTTTTTTAATTTTGAATCTATGATTTTAGGAGAGAGCGAATCCGAAGAACTAGTAATTAATTTGGTGTGGCCTAAATTAACAGCAAACATCCAACAATAAACAATGCAATGCATACCCCAACAAAACCCGGTTAATTCAGGTGTTCCTGAAATGTGAGCAGTTCCTCTCCCTTTAGAATCCGGAATTCTGTCATTTCTTAAAGGTCTTCATAATCGCTTATAATATTTTGTTTATGAGGTCAATTAAATGCATTTTTCTAACGTTCTGGAGGAACAAAAAACCTTAAAACATTAAGTCAGTATGTAATTGTAACATTACTTTTAATGGCTTTTTGTAGTTGTTTAAAATCTGTCACTATAGTACGTTTCACTGAACTGAGTCTCGAATGTTTTGGCTACATGTAATATTTCTTAATGTAATAACAAAATCTGAAAAGGAAATTTAAAATTAAATTAAACTATCTAACCGGCAACAATATTTAGTGTTCGAAGTACCATAGGTGTTGTTGTTTGTCCTGTACTCAGGTGAAAATTGATGATTTTTGTGAAAAAAGTTCCGACGACGTCTAAATTCTTGCATTAGCTTATTTTTTCTGACATTACGCATAAATATATTTTAATGGATGTATAAGATCTGTCAAAATATTTTACAATCTAAAATTAATAAATTTTACATATGAGTGAAGAAAAACTAAGAATACGTATAAAATTTTCGAAATATACAAGTTTCTTTGTTGCGTTTAATAAGAATTATGAAGACTCCTTTAGAGATTTTTTCTAAATTTAATAACTCTGTGCTTCGCAAGGGCAGCATGATACGACCGCAGCACGTTGAAATGTGATTGATTGATTGATTGTTGTTTAACGTCCAGTGGCAAATATTTCATGCATATTCAGGACGGAAACAAGTTAGCAAACAATAAATCAGTTTGTAGACTGTAACTAAGGGACCGGTAAGGGTGGGACTTTTAGACCGCCACTGGAAAAATTGCGGGTTGGATAGTGGCGGAAAATTTAACCTTTTAACTGGCCGCCTACGGACCACTCAGAAAAGAGCTGTTACAAGGGGTTTTTAACGTTCTTAGGACTTGGCATTTCCCAAACACTGGGCGTCTTTAACGTCTTCCTCCTGACGAATTGTGAATTTATACATCCCCTGCAATCACGGACGCCCCTTTTAGAGGACTAGTGCCTCAAGGACGGAGATACCGAGTGCCTTTTCTTTCCCCGGCACAACCTTTGTGAAGGGGAGTTCAAGTATTAATAAATCCCGCTCGAACTAACGGACGCCCCTTAAGCAGGGGTTCTACCTGCAGGCGGAGAAACTGAACGGCTATTTCTATACCCCGGCCGCCCTCGGGGGCACGTGAAGGGAGGTGGGCTGATAAGACTTAATGGGTTGCGTACTGTAGTTTTAGCAAATTTCGTACATCGAACAAAACTCATTAAGTACATCGAACAAAAATCAATACAGTACTCGAAAGGGATAATATCGTTAACAAAAGGATAAGGTTAGTAAAAATGAAAATTTCTACAAAGTTATCAGGTTATAGACAAATATTTATATGTGTTAACTAGTCCGTCAGCAAACTCAAAAATACTTTTAAAAATGGGAAGTTTTGTCATTTAAGGTAGGTAAAATAGTAAATATCTTCAAATATGTTTTGAGGGAGTATGCATGGCACATGTTATGGCAATTAACTTACTCTGTGGGGGTCAAATCTCTAAAACATTATGACACGTAAACAACCATTGGGAAATTGTTTATACTGGGGAGTTAAATGAACCAAAACAGATATTAATATAAATATCCCCCAAAAGGATACACTCCTCATGTGATTTCGTAATAAAATCGCTAATAATAAATGAAATAGAACATTAAAATAGCTAGTAGAGTATATTTTTCCTCAACAACACCGTTAATGTATCCTGCAAAACATTATGGTCATAGGTTACTATTGGAGAGTCCACCGTATGCTACCATAATGTTACTATTTAACTGTGAGGCATTCACTTCAATTCAGTAATTGTTTTGATGTAGGTCAGACGCTTCCTATCCCTTACTACAGCTACTTCAAGCTTTCGAATTTTTCTACCTAAGCTTGGAAATACAGTGTTCACTAGCCCTACAGGCAACGAGTTTCGTGGAGCATCCTGCTCTTTCATGAGAATTAAGTCAACGACATGCACATTTCTTCGGTTTGTTTGTAGTCCGTTGGCTAGGATAGCCTACCTTCCCCCTCAACATCTCCATGGGACCAATTTTTTTTTGTTCCCAAAGACATTAATGAAAAACATTGTTCACATTACAAATTTTGGAAAGATTTGTGATTTATGGGTCTTTTAATAGCCTAGTGGGACATTTTTGCCAATTTTGTTTTAAACCACTTTTATATTGCCCGTTATGGTGTTCAAATGTCCTGAAAACCCCAATTAGAAAAATTGAAGACTTTTCCCATTTTCATCATATTTTAAATACGTTCGACATTTGAGTTATTATATGGCTATAAACTGATATTAATTAAGTAATATTATATATAAGGCATCGAATGAGCCCAATATTTTATTCCTAAAGAGATTTTGTTTGACAATTTTTGCAAAAATATTAGCCCTACCCTTATTAATTTGAAATAAATATCAAAGCACCAACCCATGTGTGAAAACGAAACAATAAAATCTGCTTAAAATAATGTAAAATACTTTTAAATTCTTAAACAAAGCAAACTTTATCACGTTAACACCCTTTTTTCCAAATTAAGACCTTAATCTGTGAAAAATGGGTGATAATCGGATTTCAGATTTCTGTTAAAATTTCCTTTATGTCAGTCTCATTAAGATATTTTAAATACACTCGACATTTGAGTTATTATATGGCTATAAACTGATTTGAATAAGAAAAAGCATTTATAAGGCATCGAATGAGCTCAATATTTTATTCATAAAATGATTTTGTTTGACAATTTTTGCAAAAATATTAGCCCTACCCCTAATTAATTTAAATTAAATTTCAAAGCACCAACCCACGTATGAAAAAGAAACAATAAATCTGCTTAAAATAATGTAAAATTCCTTTAAATTCTTAAACAAAACATACTTTATCATGTTAACACCTTTTTTGTCCAAATTAAGACCTTTATCTGTGAAAAATTGGTGATAAGCCGATTTCCGATTTCTGTTAAAATTCCTTAAAATCAGTCTCATTAAGATATTTTAAATACACTCGACATTTGAGCTTTTATATTGCTATTAACTGATTTAAATAAGTTAAAGTATGTATAAGGCATCACATAAACCCAATATTAAATTCATAAAATTATTTTAGTAGGTAATTTTTGCGGAAATCGTATCAAACTCTCCTATTTATGGTCTTTCGATTTTTTCGAAAGACCATATTGTATTTTTTCGATTATTCTTGATCTTCTTATTCTTCCGTCACTTTTCGAACCCAGGAATATTTTACAGTTCGCGACATATGGTATTGATGTTTGGAACCAAGTATCGTACTAAAATTACCCATCCTTTCCCGTTGCTGGCAAACCGAAATATTTGTCGTTACGGAGTTATCCCCCCAAAACCGAAAAACATTGTTATGTCTTAATGTCAGAAACCGTAAGAGATAGATGATAAAGTGTAAAGTAGAAAATGTTCAGTGTCGCGAGATACAACTTCGTTACATTTGGAGAGAAAGGATGCAGGTACCTTTTTTCTGAGTTATCGCCCCTTAAAGATTGACTCTTATCGTAAATTTTTTTTTCTGGGAAACCATAAGTCGTAGAGGCTTGGGACCTTTACTAATGATCAAAAGACTTCATGACTTACAATTTGGCCCTAAGTTAAAAGGTCACGGACGGCCCTGACCTTTGACCTTCAACCTTGTTATTGGATTTTCTCGAAGACCGTAAAAGATTGAAGCAGACAATAAATGGGAAAAATGTTCGTCATGTTAAAATCTACTTTTGTTACATTTTGTCGAAAATTGTCGGACGACTCATATTACAGTAACGGTTCTTGAATCGGTATATTTTTTTTTGTTTTTTTTTTGTCTTATATCTTAAAAACCGTAACAGATAATGATTGACTATCAAACAGAAAAAAAATGTTCAGCACATCAAGACCTTCAGTTTGATGTCAAGTTCAGTGTTTACGGATGACCTTGACCTTTGACCTTGAACCTAGTTATTTGATTTCTCAAAAACTGTAATAGGTAGAAGCAGAAAATAAATGTGGAAAATGTTCATCAAATCAAAATCTACTTCTGTTAATTTTTGTCGAAAATTGTGCGAAGACTAATATTAGAGTTACGTTCTCGAATCGGTATATTTTATGGTTTTTGTCTAATATGTTGAAAACCATAACAGATAATGAATGACTATATAAAGGAAAATTGTTCAGCACATAAAGACCTGCAATTAGAGTTCATGGTCAAAGTTTACAGATAACCTTGAAATTTGACCTCATTATTGGATTTCCTTGAAAACCGGTACCGATAGAAGTAGACAATAAAAGGGAAAATGTTCGTCGAGTCTAAATCTACTTTTGTTGCATTTTGTCGAAAATTGTCTGTTGACTCATATTAGTGTTACGGTTCTTGAATTGGTATAGTTTATGGTTTTTGTCTAATATCTCAAAAACCGTAACAGATAATGAATAACTATAAACAGGAAAAATTTTCAGCATATATAGACGCACAAATTGAGGTCAAAGTTCAAGGATGACCTTCAACATTGTTGACGGAATTTCTCGTAAACTGTAAGTAATAGTAGCAGACAATAAATGGAGAAAATGTTTGGCACATCAAAACCTACAATTTGATGTCAAGGTCAAATGTTAAGGATGACCTTGACATAGAAACGATCGAAAATCGAAAGACCACTTATTTATTTACTAACAATAAGACTTTTCATTATCATTATCTTTCTTCCAAGACACTAGTTTCGAAAAAGTGGCGTTTTGATTTATATTTTTGTCCAAAGATATTGTCGAAAAAACAATACCATGTATCTCCAGAGCCGAATATCATTATATTCTTATAATTGGTAATCATGTTAATTGTGACAGAGACAAAATATGTGCCTGCCCTTTCGCATAAATGTCTTAAGTAAAAGATGTTTTTTTATCTATGCCTATTTTGACTTTATATAATTCATATGTGTTTATTATAAGTATCACATATAGCTTACTTTTGTACCTTTGTGTTGTCACACTTCATGTTACTTGCTCTTGTGTATTTGAATTTTCCTACATGATACGAAAATAGAAACAGTGTTTTATTCAAATGTAATCTATTTATAAATTACATTGATTATGTTAATTTAAGTTGTATCTCAACTAATTTGAACTTACCGTAGATCAAACAAATCACACGTGCACCAGGTGGTGAAAATGCTGAAAATCTTCCGGGTTTTGTGTAAACATGGTCAAACTTAATAAAATTTCCCCTCTTTATGGGGGGTTATTTAAATGTATTGATTTTTAACATATCTTTAAAGTTTATCTTCTTGTTACCTTTATATCTCAAATTCTCACAATCAACCTCTACATGTTTAAATTTAGAACGTATTCGCTTTTGCATTTCTTTCCGATAAAATGCGTACGACATTCTAACTGAAGCTATAAACGGGAGAATTGAACTATTATGTTCAGAAAAGACAATAAAAGAAAGAAAAAAGAAAAACTTTTCACAAAACATTAATAAAAAGTCAAGTCAATGGGCACGGTAAAATAGAGAAAAGAACATAGACGAAACACCATCATATTATAATATTAAAATGCTATTTAAAATCTGTCGGTATTTTACAATTGTAAAAGAAAACGAAATAAATACGATTCTCAAAATAATAACTATGAATCATTTTATGATTTGCAGCTTTTATTCTTTGAAACATGGGAACCTTAGACACGAACCACTTGACGTTTTGGGACGGCGTGGCGCTGTCTATAATTATTAATAAAACAGGCTAAATGCATTGTACGTGTACAAACTACATGCATAGTTAAAGCTTAATCTGTTTGTATCTTGTCCGGACATCCATTCCTTTTTCTTTTTCATAATCTCTGAAACCGCCGAACATAAAAACTGAACTCCACCATTATCATACAAAGGATGACTTAAACAAAGTTCGCATGTATCTTTCGGGTCGGTCTCCTAGGCAATGACAATTAATAATTTGCAAGTTATTTTTTTAAATCGCCTTCTCCTAAAAACTGAAACAAAAGGAATCAAAACTTGGTATGAAGCACCTATGCCGAATGATCGTTCGTCCGATTTTCTTTGTATATACTTTAGTATGTTTGGTCTACGGCAGAACTAAGCCCCAAAATTTATAACGAAATAAAAACATTTTCACTGCAGTAACAGCATTGTTAAACTGCATACGAATGCCTTTTTTGGTTTTTCAACATTTATTTCAAATTTTCAGCCAACATCAGCCCGCTATACAATAAAAGCAAACTTTCCATTATAATATTAGTTTTTAATCTCATATTGCCAAAATCATAAATTTAACGTTTAAGAACTTTCATTTATAATTCCATGCCAAGGGTTATTTATTGCTAGCTGTTGTTCCACTACATGAAGTTAATTCATTTCCTTACCAGCAAGCAAGAAAATTTGGTATGATGGCTCTTTTATGATTTGTACAAAATATGCATATATATATTTTCTTGATTTTGTCAAGGCCAACATGACTAATTCTTGTTTCTGATTTCTCAATTTTCAAGAATTGATCCTCTAAAAAACTAATCAACAACATCTTTGGGATGTCTTATATTACATGTATTAACTTTTGACATTTTGTTCCACTCAATAAAGATTGATTCAGCCATTTTAAGGACTGGAACAAATAAAAAATGCATATGAAGACTGTGAGCAGACGAATGGAAAGCTAGGGATATTTTTTCTGCAACAAATACAATTACGTGCGGATTGGGGCCTAAAATTGAGCCTTGTTATTTGCCGCCTTCAGATCACTCAAAATAAGCTGTTTCAAGGTGTTTATAAAGTGCTAAGAACGTAGCATTTTATCAACATATGGCTCTTTAAAGTCTTCTCCGGACGGAATGTGATTCTATACATCCCGCACGACGCCTCTTTCCAGAGGACTAGTGCGATCAGGACGGAGATATAAATAAGTGTCTTTTTTTCCCAGAAACATCCGTTGCGAAGGGGACTTCGAGTATTTATGCATACTGCTCAAAAGGACGGAAGCCCCTTAAGCAGGGATTCTTCCTGCAGCCGAAGCTTAAAGTGAAGCATCTATTTTTTTCACTTCATCCTGAATAAAAAAAACATGACAGCCAAGGAAAATTATTGTCTTCAAAATTCTCATATTAAAAGTATTATTACATTGAGTAAAACCTGACCTTTAGAGTATCTTCATATGACAGGTAATATAGATAAGACAAATATGCCTATTGTAAAATATCCTGTAAGCCCAGGGTTAACTTTGTTAGCCAACAGATTACTCTTTATTAGCAGTTTTTGTTGAATGGCAAAATGCACTGCATTGAAAATTACCAAAAGTTTTCATTGTTTGCATTATATTGTGGAATACACAGGAAATACAGTAATGTACAGCCTGCACATACATTCAAGTGAAATCTTAAACAAAGAATAATTAACAATATTTTAAATTTTCGTTATTATGAAATGATAATGTGCATTTCAAATAAAAAAAAAAAAAATCTTCTGCCCAAATGTTGTAGTCTTCATGATGAATTGGTAATACATATATTACATGTCTATGAGTGTATCTAACGTAGTTTCTAACCTATTACTTGTTTTTTTGTCATAAATTGCAGTCAGTCGCTCCTTGTAATAAAGCGAGCCAGTCGTAGCGATAAAAAATTAATGGCAGAATTTGCTGACTCTTCCGAAAGAAGTGCATGGAGCAAAGGCTTCTTTTTTTTCTCCATTTTGGCCAGTAGTATCGAGTTTACCTTGTTTCTATTTATTTTGTTTTTTGGCTATACAGTTTTTAGAGTTTAATTAGCGTTGTTACTCCAAACTAATACATTTGAGTGTCTGATAAACGTAAGTCTGAAAAGCGCTTAAGTAACATATTGAATAATTTTAATTGACAATTGTATGATGTCCATCCCATCGTATCTGTCCGAAAAATATATTCCATATTCTTTCTTTTAACTAGCAAGTGTGGACACAAAAATGTCTCGCCTGTATATGCGGCTTTGACCCTATAAACGTTTGGACGCAATAATTTTCTAATCAAGATATATCTCCAAGTAATACCACAAAGACATTTAAATAAAACAAAATAAATCAATAGTCAGACATTTTTGAAAACATGA
>JAULBM010000007.1:1774434-1785794 GCA_032357055.1 Geukensia granosissima
TTTAAACTTTTTTTTGCATAATCACCCCAGGAATTTAAAAAATAGTCCCAGCAGGATATATCAGGAAGTCGGAAAGATGTAATTTTCAAGAGGAATTTTCATGTGTTCCTCGACGTTTACAAGAAACAAGTCTTTTGTTAAACGAAAGATGTAAAATTTTATTGAAAAATGGCAATAACAAATAACATGATGTCACAAATGCTTTAAAATACTGGATGAAAGGTTGGGAGAATCGATTGATATATTCGGGTCAAACGCTGATATATTCGGGTCAAGTTCATTTGCACGCACCTGCTACGATACAACTTTTACTGAACTGTTCAACAGGTCGATATAGCGATGGGGAAGGATGATAACAGTATATTTCCGTACACCCTTAGCCCTTGCTTGCCCACACAGACTTTAATGGTATTAAAAGATACTTGTTGGAGTTGGTGAAATTTGTCGTGGTGTCCAGCATTTTCTAGACTCTTTCTGTTTCAACATTTTATGCCTAGTTTTTGGTCGTCCTTGGATGATGTTCCCTTCTTTTGTGGACCAAGGCAGTAGCTACATTATTGATATTACAACAGTTCATTTGTATGTGAAGCCAAAACTTTATAACATCAACATCAAAGTACAAAAAAATATACAGTACACACAAAGAGTTTTGTATGAAAAACACCAAGGCTGGTGAAATTTCTCCGACTTTTTCTGAAATTCACCAGCAACCTTTGACGTCAGACTAGAGTGGTTTTCATACAAAAAAAAAAAATAGGTATATATAGAAAAAAACTCCTAATCTGATAAAATATCTCTGACTTTCCCTAAGTTTTTCCCAATTTCACCAGCTATCACCAAGGTCCTGCAGACATGATTTTCATACAAAACTCTTGTGTGTACTGTATATGTATTACAGTTTATTGCATTGTTGCAAAATGTGAATTTTTTGCTTAAAAAAGAAGTCAATAATTGAAATGGCTGTGCGGTTTATAAAAGAATTTTTATTAATAACGATATACATGTCCTTGTAATGTACATGTAAACAAATATCCCAAAACGTTCCTCATCCATAGAGCTTCTGTATCAATCATACGTTTAATGACTTAATTTCATAGACAAAAATCTGCATTTAAATTTTTGTCCTAACCGATGAAAAATCATCATCCATTATTTTATTAAATTGATGAATTAACAGTAATGATCAGTCTTGTTAGTAAATTTTGATAGATTACAAATTGTGATAAATGGAAGTAAGCTCTGTATGCAGTCCATAATTTGTTTTGAAAATATTTTTTTTGGATGATCAATTATTGTTTTGTTAGGTTTTTGATCAGCTTTAAGGAAATTTTAATGGTCATATTTTTTTGACATTTCTGTTAAATTTTTCGATTTTCTTAGGTTTAATACATGACAAAGCATACAATTTTGTCTACGATCAACTTCAGTTTTTCGCATAATTTTAGACGTATCTGAAAAAGCGAACAGAAAAATTGATTGTGAAATAGACATTATTTGGAATGGATTATAGAGAAACAGAAATTTTTTATATAAAACTGAGAACTTTAAAGATAGAGGGTGCTGCCAAATAAATATGTTTATAAATGCATCAACCATTTAGTTTTTTTTTGCCTTATTTTGTCATGTAATAAATTTTTAAATGTACAAATTTATAAGAACAACCATAAAACCAACAGACTTCTACCTTAAGTTTTTGGCTTCCTGAGAAATTTAAATTCAGATACTTGAAGTCATAATTCTATATAAATTTTTAAATTTTCACTGGACCAAAATTATAAATATGTCTGTTTATAGCTCTTTAATAAATTTGATTCATGTACATAGATCCTGAACATATTTATGAAAAAGTTTTAGTGAGTTAAAAACATGGGAGATCACTTATAGTCAAATTTAGCATCTTTTGTTTTGTGAAAAGAACTTTGATATTTTTTAACCATTTGTTTGCAATTTCATAGATTAAATGGCCAGCACTTATTATTATAGAAGTAAGAGATGTGGTATGTTTGCATATATGTAGTATCCTTACAATGAGGGGTCTTGTGTCCACACTTGTCCATGTGAACACAGGACCCCTGACATTGTGAGGATGGCCATGAGGCAGCAACACAAAAAGCCCAAACCAGATACAGTGCCCCTCATTATACTGCCTCTCTATAATGGCGGTCCCTCACTTATAGGCACATTTTTGTATGGCCCCCTTTTCCAAAACTACTATGTAAATATTCCCTCAATCAATAGCCAAACTGGCATATCACCAAAATTTGACCTGGTCCCAAATTTAAAGATGGCAAAACAACAAGTGTGCACAGTACGATCCATAGACCCTCAACAATAGATCAATCTGGAAAAAGACCAAAAAATAAAAAGCGAGGTAATTCAGATGCAACAAACATATGCCAACTAAGCTAACAATGTTTAACAGTAACCATGCTAACAGTAAAATACAAAAGCAATATCCATTGGGCTACAAGTGCCAAGCCTGTGACAGGCATAAAGCATGAGGCAGGGTTAAACAGTGTGCTTTTATTTGGACAGTACTGGGAATTCTTTTGCATAAGCCCTCAGGTAGTTATTTTATTCAGAGAATATGGACATAAATTTTGTTTATTGCTGAAAATTATCCAGGTATTTTTTAATATATTAAATTTTCTAGTTTTATTCTTTTTTCGAAGTCACAGATCATTGAAAACCAATATAATTGTGAAAGATAGAATTGAAATTAAAACATCGACTGTAAAACCGATGTGACACGGACATAAAATAAAGAATTGAATGTAACTCATATTTAAATATTTTAATGATGCAGGTAAAAAATATCGTAGCTATTTTTTCCTGAAGCATTGTGTTTCTTAATCACTATGATCCGGAGAAATATTATTATTTAATAACTTGAGGACCGACACTTAAAATTTTATCGGTAATTTTCATAAGAACTTATGTATACTTTGAGGATGTTATCAGATGGAAAGTTTCGCATGACATTTTGTGAAGAAAGATCCGAATGTTTGAAATATGTAAATTAGTTTATAAAATAAAGAGATAGTGGCGGTATTAGATACCACCGTTGTTTTGCCCCATTGAACATCATTCACTAAGATATTCATTCTGAAATCAACTTGGTAATTCTATCGGGGATGTTTTTTTTTCTACTGGAGGCAACTAACAGATGAAAGAAAAACAAAATGCATTGTAGCATCAAAATCAGATTTAAAATGAAAAATAACAAAGTTTCAATTACAAATCTGATGAAATTGAAAGAGGAAATTTTTTGCACTTTGTTATACATGTAAAGTCATTGATTTGATCAGTAAGAACAATTGTCAATTTCAGCATTAAACTTGATTGAATTTTTATACGACCGCAAAAATTTTTCATCCAATTTTGATATGGGTTCTTTGCATTTGATTTCTCTCAATGGGAACTTTCAGTAGTATGTCAACAGATTTTCTGCCTTTTTCGAGTTCAGAGGGGTCAAAGTAGTGGGGGGGGAATTTATATAATATGAAAATTTTTTATTTTTATACGATTTGGATGGGTTTTTACCCAAATGATTGCTAATGAAAAAATTAACAAAGTGACACCAGTTTTGTATATAATATGAGTCAAAATGATCTTTTATCCAGTCATATCACTGTGTCCAGCATTTTACTGTGTCCAACACATTACTGTGTCCAGCACATTGTGTCCAACAAAATACTGTGTCCACATTTATCCAAAGGGTCTTATGTTCACCTTTCACATTTCTATGTGCTGTGGTCGTATCATGCTGCCTTGAGAAGCACCTCAGTTTATTTCTGTGGAAGAATTGAATTCCAAAGGGGAGAATTATTTTCTGTTGAGGACACTTTTGCCTTCGGAGCTGTAAATTTTTTCGTCTATCGACTTGTTCTTTTCAAAAATACTCCTCCAATATATATATAAATGTATATATTCATAATATACATGTCCAACGGAAATGGGAATTAGAAAGAATTATCTGCCTTAAATAAGGTTTTAATCAGAATATGCTGAAGTGTAAAGTATTTTTGTTAAAGATTATAAAAGGAAAAACATTTTTTCACAAAATTTTGCCAATTTCGTAAAGACCAAGGCAAAGAACACATGATAAAAATATGGCAGTTTTTGTGATAACTTTTCCAGCAAATTCAACAGGGAACAAATCTGACTTACTAATTGTAATTTATAGAACACCTGGATGTTTTTGGTGCAAGTATTTTATGAACAATTGTCTTTTCTGCAGCCAAAGCAAACTTTGCTAGTAGTGGGAAAGAGACATGTGTATAGTAATATATTTTTACCTGTACTCTGCAGTATGAAGGCCATTTTTTTGTATTAATTTTTGTACAGTGTTTTTGTTATTGTGTAACTAGATTATTATACCGGTGAACTCTTATGTAGTGTTAAAATTTTATAAGGACAAATTCTAGGCTGGCATTTGTGTTGTTCCATGGGTAACTTCTGTGAGTATTTTCAAACAATTGATTATACTGATGGAATATATATTTTGCTAGTTATGAGGGTTTGAAGTTTGTCAACATAAAACAGGGTTATTTGCAGGTGTGACATGCACAGAATCTTATTTTTGGATGTCCATGCACAAGTATTTTAGAAACAGTGAACTTATTTATTTATATTTTTGGGATTGTTGTTCAATCTCAAATTGAAGTTTACCCAAAGATAAAATATGTAGATGGTTATGAATGTCACATTTTGTTTTGACTAGAAGTTTTTTTTTCATTACAAGGTTTAACATCAAGATCTATTTTTTTTCATCATGTAACTACAATAATCCAGTTTTATTCCTTATGTATTTCTGTTAGTTCATTACACAAGAATTGTTAGTCAATACTGCTGTAAATTACCAGTAATTTTCTGTATAACAAATAAAGGCCATTATTCTAGATTTGCATAATTTTTCAGATTTGTGAAAAACAGTGCACCCTTATATTACCGCCAATCTATAATGGCAATCCCTCACTTTTCAACACATTTTTGCAAGATCTCTTTTTCCATTTGTAGTTTCCATACAATATTTGTAACAATTCCCTCCATCTATCAGCACCCTAACATTTGGCCAAGATTAAGCCTGGTCCCACAGGTGGCAATGTGGCAATGGAATGAGGGTGCACTGTATTTATAAACCACATTGTGTTTTCATTTTCTTGTTAATCTGTTACACATGTAAGTACCAGTGTGTAAAGTGAAGAAGGCTTTCTATTGTGCAGTGTATAATTGGACAATAAGTATTCCTGAACTCTTATTTGCCCTTTGACTTATAATGGGAAATTGATCATTATAAAGGAAGAAATTTCCATTTTAAAGTCTGAAAAAGACAGTATTTAAAAAAAGAAAACAGTGACAATGTGGACCTCAATCTCTGAAGCATTTATTTATTTTTACAGTAGCCATGGTTGCATTTGTGTTGGCATTTTTTACTGCATTACATATTTTAGCCAATAAGCCCATTGAAACAAAGGTTGAGACAGATAATACATGTTGTGTTAGAAAGTATTTATAGGCCATTGGTTGAAGCTCATTGAATAATTGAGCATTCACGTTTTCATCTTCGTAAAATTGGTTTCTCAGACGACCAAAATACTCTTGAAATACAGGGAATGATATTTTCTTGAATTATTGATCATTATTGATTATTGATGGTTCCAAGAACAACATTATTGATAAGAATATTAAATGAAATCATGATAGTTTTTTGCCTGTTCATAATGATGCCATAATTATCTAGAATATTGAAGGACCTCAGTTTTTTTGGCTGTTCTTAATGATACCAGAATTGTCTAGAATAATTGAAATGCCTCAGTTTATTACAATGCAGTTTTTGTTAACCTATATTGAAATAATTGTATCCCTATGGAAAGAGGCTGGTTATAAATACATAATTCTAAAGTGTACATAAGTGCTGTGACACAGCTTCCTATTGTCATATTGTAATAAACCTTTTCCTGTTGTACCATTCCATTATAATAATATATTTGTTCACACCTTTGACAGGGACAATTTGATGACCTCTCCTCTTCAACATTGCGGTGAGAGGAGATGAAGCCCAAGTCCCAGGAGAGAAGAAGCCAAAAGCACCTCTTGTCTAGGGGAGCAGTGCCTTGTAATTTTAGTCAGGTGTTTTGAGAACTTGAGGGCATATGACATTAGTCATCATATTTGTCCATGTTTTCTGTCCATTTTTCACACTTCAATTGTCTTCCAAACCCTAAATTTGGTTGCATCTTTGAAGAAGTCTATGTGATGACTCCACAAAATATCCAACCTGGCCACCACAAATATTCTTTAAAACTAGAATTGGAAAAAAATAAACATTAGAAATGATCAACAAGACTAGACCGTTGAAATAGTTCATATGACCAAAGTTGTCGATCTTCTCCTTTGTAGGAGTTTATTTCACTGTTTGCATTGTATTTTAGGTGATTATCTTGAAACAGATGGAAACTAACTGTAAATTCAAAAAATTATTAGCTGTATGCAGCTTTATATCCCAACTGTCTGTTAGGGCATGTTGTAATACATTGTAGCTTTTATAAAATTCAGACAGAGTATTATCAAAGAATCAGTCAGATGCCTTTGTTGCAACCTGTTCAATTTCCATTGTTTCAGGTTTAATCTTTGAACTTTATTCAAGAGGTCACTTGTGCAAGTGGTAACTTATGCTTTTCCCAAAGTTTAATCCAAGTTTGACTTGTGAGTTTCATTTGCAACGGGGCACAAAGGATTTTTGATTTTTCATAGGTTCTGTCCATTTAAACCCGAGAAGAAATTCACCAAATATTTTCTTATGGAATTTTTAAGTCTGTTTAATTAAATTATGAAAATAAATGTGGGGTCACTGGGCAAAAAAAAATTAAAAATGTTATGAAAATGATGAAACTAGAAGAGTTGAAAAATCTAAACAAAATGGCCGAAAATGAGCAGTGAACATTATTTACATCTTAAAATTACATTTTATAACTGATAATTTCTTCTCTTAATCAGATTTTGTATCAATCTTCTGGTAGATAATTGATATTTCAATTAATATAATTATATCTTTGTATAGTAATGTTATTTTCATATTTTTCTATCCTATGAAATCCTTAGAACATGATATTGTTATCAATAAAGAGCTATGCCTTTAATATTGTGTTTTATCATATACATTGTACTTAATAAAGGAAAGGAGTGGGTTAGGTATGGCCCGTTTTGGGCACTTGGATTTTGAAATATTGACACAACAAACCCTAAATCAGCAAAAACAGTACAATTGTTGCATTTAAAAAAACTGACATGGTTTTGCATGTAAGTGCATATGTCATGTATGTACTAATTAAAGATGTCACAAACATGATAAACATGGTCTGAATTCAAAATGTATCAAAAATTTCACTATTTTTGTGTAATTTTATACAGTTTTCATTAAAATTAGTAATGGTTGCATTCAGGTTCATTCAAAATATTTACATATATGACGTAAATAACAGATATACATACCATATTAAAATATTTAGTCTTAACATGGATTTGGCAAATTCTATCAGAGCCAAAAACTGGATAAAATAATGCAATATTTAACAAATTTGTAAAATTAATGATTTTAGACCAATGTGATGACCACAAAAAAGAATGAATCAAGTAAATATAACTTTACAATTTGTAAAAAGGACAATGTATCTTAGCCCATGCATTGTTTTATTTTTGGACCAAAAACGGGCAATACAGAATCTTCTCATTGCATATACAATACCGAGAGAACTTTTATGGTTATATTTAAGTGATGTGGCTGATATCGATATCACACCTTTATCATACTCCTTAAGATGATATTGATTATGTGACAAGGTCACAATTACCAGGAGTTGCTTATTTCAAAGTTTATAACAGGCCTGAGAGTGGCCAATTAATAAAGCAATTCATACCAAAATGTACAATAAGTTTGGATATTTTGTCCACAAATAGTCTCGGACCAAACATAAAACTGTTACGAATGACTGCCTTCTCAGTTCCTTTTGTTATTAACTTATGATTAGACTATGAATTTTCATGCGTTAGAACAGTATTGTCATACCAAAGGTTTTGTGCATTTGCTTATTTACTATACGTAGTCTCTAAATTTTTCATAGGTGACAACAATATCCACAGCAAAGTTATCTTACTTTTTAACCATCAGCATCTGCGTATGAAATTAAGGTGTCCGTAGCATTATAGTCCTTTCTCAATTTCTTCTTAAAGAGATCATCCTATTGATGCCTCAGGTCAATTACAGTTTATTTGTATCTAGGGTTTCAGAAGAGAAAATTAAAATGTAAAAGTTAACGCAACGGACAGAAGCAAAGTTATGACAAAAGTTTCCCCAAATTCTTTCCTTGTCCGTTTGAAGAATTCAGCAATAAATTCTTTAGAGAACAAACGGTACATACGATCGAAAAAATCACTAATTTCAAACTTTAGTTATTAGTCATAGATAATATTTTACTTCCAATAACTGACCCTCGCAGAAAAAGAGAAATGTATTAATGTCCATCAAACAGGCATCCAAACTTTAAGACCTTCAGCGATTTGCTTAGAAGCTGTCCATTTATTCAAATTAGCCCGACGGGTTTCTGCATTTGACTTCAATGGTGTGTCGGCTAGCGGATCATTCCCGGATTTAAAGATATCTTTAATGAAGCAAATGACAGTATTTATTGAAATAAACAAAGAAACAGCCAACGAATAGTTGGTGTATTCCTTCAAACTTCGATGTTATGAACAGTTTATGATATTTAAAATATTTTTCATCGAAGTCCACAGCACAAGCCATTACTAGATAAACTTATTATTTTTAATATTTCTAATAGTTTGATTCCTAAACGTCATTAAATTACAAGCTGCATATCCTTGGTTTCGCCTTGGGAATTTCAAGAAATCAAACCATAGGGAAAACATTCATTTTTGAAAAACCACATACAAATTTTTTTCATCTATAAAATAATAAAAAATTGAAAAAGGGGGATATGGTGTAACTATTCATGACACAAAAATCTCATATGTACAAGTAAATTCCAAGTAAAGGAACGGCGCTTTGATTGCTGTTCTTCATCTCAAATTCACAGTGAGGTCTTCAACACGGATTTAAAATTCGCACATCGCTGTAAGTTCAAGACGGCCTCTATCACCGGTTTGAGCGGAATTCTTTGCTAGATGTCGACGACACTACATCTGTGCATTGAAGAACACATGCGGGGTAAGGTCAACAAAATACAGATAACCACGGGCAAAGAAATCTAACATAAAAGTTTTTTTGACAGGCTAAAAAGAAATGAGCAATAGTCCACATCTATTTTTTTCATTACGTGAAACGAAACCAGCTGCTTTGTTTACTTTGTTTACTTCATATTCAAGCACTTTCCACAATACAGTAAATAAAACAGAATAAAACTCGCTAATCTGCGTTCAGTTTACTTACTACAACTTGAACGCGTCTACCAATATTTACGTTCGAATAAGTTCTTTCAAACTTGATTTTCGTTGTATTTAAATCAGTTTTTTCCATAAATAAAGAAATCACATTATTGATCTTAATTAAAAGAGACAAGGATATAATTGGGGTTTGTAGATATTAGAATAACAGTCCTCCCATTGTTAATCTCAACAAGGAACACAATTATCATAGTCTATAAGTCCCATGACCTTGATTGGCTATAACAAATGTCTGGTTGATTGATTGATTGTTGTGTAAAGTCCAGTAGCAAATATTTCATGCATATTCAGGACGAAAACTAGTTAAACAATAAATCAATACGTAGACTGTTAGCAAGGGACCGGTAATGGAGGGACTTTAAGACTGCCACTGGAAACATTACGGGTTGGATAGGGGCGGAAAATTTAGCTCTGTAACTGGCCGCCTACTGACCACTCGAAATGAGCTGTTACAAGGGGTCTTTAGCGTGCTTAAGACGTTGCATTTCCTAACACCGGGCCGTGTATTTAACGTCTCCCTCTTGACGGATTGCGAATTTAGAGATCCTCCACAATCAGGGACGCCCCTTTTAGAGGACTAGTGCCTCCAGGGCGGAGATACCTGGTGCATATTCTTTCCCCGGCAAAACCTTCGAGAAGGTGAGACGAATGTATGAAAAACAGTCTGGGCAGGCTACATTTATCAAAGTCCATTGGTTTCTCCTAATAAAGTGAAAAGTACTTATACCTTAAAAATGATTGAGACGTTATATTATGCCATGATATTGTTATCAAAAGACCAATATTTTCCTGTTATGTCATTATAAACTATCAAATAAATGTCGTTAACAAATTGTGTGATATTTTTACTACGCAACCAGTAATCCTTTTTTCGTCACAAGTAACCAACAAAATACAAAAACTAATTTTGTGCACGACAAGGGATGCCTACCCTTCCGGAGCTCCTGATCTCACTCCCGATTTATAAAGGAATTCGTGGATTCCAAGCGTTGTTATTTTTGCTTTCGTTCTATCTTTAAATTTGCTTTAGTTTGTCTCTTTTGGACTATGTGCTTTTGATCTCTCACATCCATGGGTATTCTTCACTGAACGAGTTGAAACATTCCGGTTTAATTTAATTATGAACAAAAAGTCTTCACACGTTTTATTCAATTAATGAATACTGGCATGACTCAGAGGTAGCCCCCTATTATTTAGTTTTGACTCCTTTTTATTCAGATTGTTTTTTGTTCTAATTCTTGTGCTTATTAATTTTCATTGTATTTCTACCGGATTTCCAACATTTTGACTTCAAGCACTGCTGGCGAAATGTCAATCAACGAATTGGCCTTAAGTTCATCAAAACTTTATTGGTATTTTGTGGTACACTTATTATTAAACGAATTGTTAGAACTCATTTCGATCACAAATGATGAAATAGGCCAACGCGTTGAGATTTTAAATAATGCACGGGTCATTTGATTATCTTGGAAGGGGGACTGGGATTTTAATGCGTGCCAGATTTTTTTTAATATCAGAAAATTTCAAAATTTCTTTGAAAAAATTGTTTTTTCCAACGGCCATACAGTGGGCCAGATTATCTTTTTCACTCTTGATGCTGGACAGATTAATTTTTGTGACAAAATTCTGGGTCATTTTTTTCTTAAAAAATCCAAGCCCCTTCCCTTATAAAATCAAATGGTCCGTGTTTATGCAAATTTTGAAACAATACCAATGTTTTCTTTTTGTAAGTTTATGTTGAAGAACTGAAACCGTCTATTAAAATATGTGTTAAACCCAGGTTTTATATTTTCTGTGGAAAGTCTGTTATTTTTATATCTATACATGTCTAACTTGCCATGGACTTAAATGATATGTATGATATTTTCTGTAAAAAATCATTTCTCTTCCAAGACGTT
>JAULBM010000007.1:1797006-1814576 GCA_032357055.1 Geukensia granosissima
CATACCATCATACCATACCATGGTACCAAACTGTCATACCATGGTATAGTAGTTTTTATACCATACCATCATACCATGCCACATACCATACCATCATACCATACTGTATTTTACAGTATGCCCACTTTGCTTAAAGTTACAGGAGATGGGGACTAGATTTTTGTGGGAAGAGGATAATGGGTGAAATTTTTCATTTAGTATACATAGGCTTTCTTCCACTTATGTCAAATACTTATGTAAAAGATTATTCTTTGAAACCATCAATTTTCCTTTTATATAAAAAATATATAGAATTTCTAAAATGCAATGATATAATTCAATCACTGATATATGATGCAGACATTGAAAAGAGAAGTTTTAATATCGCTGGTTGAATTTTTGTGAGTTTAATCTGAATATCCTTTGGCGATCCTTTTGATTTATTTCCCTTACATCACAATTAATACAAAATAAGTTGTCAATTTGCCTCTTTTGATTGTAAATAACACATCATGATAGGAAGGAAAAATTTCTATATTTTGTCTTATCTAACAGGATTTAATCAGTATCCATCACTAGCACAAATTCTTTCTTTTTTGCACATGATTTTGTCAATGTTAATTAAGTTTAGTTGGTTGTTAGTGGGAGCTTTAGACTTTCGGCAAGGCTGGTGACCCTAGATAAACCCTCTGTCTCAGTATCTTTGATTTCATTGGTGATTTTCGGTTAATAAGGCTGGTTGGGAGTCAGGGGCACAAAAAGGGATGTGTTTTAAAATTCAATGGTTTTAAGTTTGAAATTTAGAGTGAATATATCACAAACATTTGTAAGGTATTGGATCATATATTTAAACCTCTTTTCACGGTAAAAACTTCAATGTTTATCACAAACTAAATTGGAACAAGTTTCAAAGATCCCTAATGGTACCTTAGGTCACAAATTGATTGAATTTGATGTCTCAATAGAGGAGACTAGCAAGGGGGGTAACTCATTAGTGATTTATTGGTAAAAAAGATAAGATGAGGAAAACATGTATGTTTTTTATCAAATGTTTGAAAATTGACATTATCAATGTGTTGTGTGTAGTGGTTATAAGATTTATCTTTATAAAATTGGATCATTTAGTGATAGGATTAAATTACATACATTAATAATCTTCTGGTAAAAGGCCATGATTGAGTAAATTAAACTTGATACAGACAGTTTTAAAGAAGGAAGGGAAATTGTGATCTTTTATATAGATTTTTCAGAAAGGTATTTATTTTTTTAAACTTTGGTTGAATATGAATTATATAATGTTACCTTTGTATGTAACTTAATATTCCATTGAAAACTTACATCTTTCATGATATAAGAGAGTGATTTGTTTCACACAGTACAGGTTTTCAGGGATGGTTTTGTTTTGCTATTAAATGGACTTCTGCATTTGTCAGTCCAGATTTTGACATATTCATTCTCAGGGGATGATCCAGGGGGCCTGGGCCCTCTTTTGAAAGGACAAAAATGATTTTAGCACTTGTTTTGTATGCATGCAAGTATGTATTGGCAGGTCCCTCTTTCAAAAGTCAGATCCACTTATGTACAAGTATGTGTTGGAAAGTGCCCCCCTTCCAAAAGTCTGGAACTGCCTCTGATTCTTATTTTACCTATCGATGTTTGGTCTATGGTTGGACATTTACCCTATTTCTCGTGGTCACGAAAATAAAAATAATTCTGAGAATAGTCTAGTCTGGGAATGGTATTGATAATCTTATGTTTTTCAGAACTATATTCAATAATTGACAAATGGGACAAAAGACAGTGATATTTAGCACTAGTGAGATTACAGGAATTTGACAAGTGATGACATAAAAATTCATCCTTTAGAAGGACAAGTTTTTTAATAGTTTTAAATGACATGTCAGTATTTAGGTCACCTGTAATGATTGGTTCTAATCAAAGATGGAAAGCAGATGTGAATGGAGAAGTTGAAACTATATTTTAGGACAGGAATAACCTCATTTTAAGGTCAGAAAAACTTTCATGAAAGAGTAAGTTTTCATCCAAATTAAAGAAATAATTGATCAATAAAATATGTTGGTTGCTCAAATTCCAGTGGCAAATATTTCATGCATAATTTCTTGTTATATGAGGTCACATTTGATATGAAGCAAAAGTGACCACTTAAGACTGTGGCCTTCAAAAATCAAGTGGCTGTTTTGTAGAGATGAGCACAAAGGCAAGTTTGACTGTGTCTCTTGTTTTGTAGAAATTTTTTTAAAGCATTTTATTTTTCTTGTATTTTCAGGACATTAGAAAATTAGTAGCTCCATTGTTAAAAAGTTTCCAAGGAGAAGTAGATTTTTTATCAAAGAGAAGTAAAGCAGCTGAAGCAGCCTTCTTATCCATTTACAAGAAACTTATTGATTTACCAGGTGAGTTACTTCCCTTTGTCTGTGTCATAGATGAAAAAGTGGGGATTTCATGAGGTGGATTACAGGTAGTTAAATAATTGGTGGGAGGTCGAAGAGAGATGCATTGTGGAGAAGAATGGAAGTGACAAACAGAAAATAAAGGTTTCTCATAACAAGAGGAGGTCAGACAAAGTTGGAGGGGGGGATGGGGTAAGATAATGGTCAGTGGGACATAGTAACTCTCTATCTCCTCCAACCTAACATGGGGAACCACTCCTTTGTACACAATAATCATTTACTCAGTGATAATAAGTGCAGTAATTTATCTTTTTGCAGGAAGTTTATCACATATATTAGACATTGTTGTTTGACTTAAATACACTATACTATAATTAGTAGGATTTGCATAACTGTTAAAAGTGTAAAGTGAATTTTTAGACAGTACCGGTAAATGAGCTTGGATTGCCTATTTTCCAATTTTAGGTGATGTATTCAAAAGAATAAAAAATTATAAAATTACAAAATTATTTTTAAGGTAACAGAATGAATTGTACTCTGGGAATATCAGTAGAGAAGCTTAACTTAGCATTTGGTTTGGTACTAAATATTTTCATGTTCTAGCTCTTTCTCATTTGATTCAAAGAAAAAAATAATTATAAGGGAAATAACTCTTGTTTAATACAGGGAAGTATAAATGCATCTAATATGATTGACAATCTAATTTTAGATCCTGTGCCTGTTCTTGAGTATGCTACACAAATACAGAAAAAATCTCAACGAGTCTCTGATCTTGAAATAGAGAATAAACAGTTAAGAGACACTCTCGATGAATATAACCACGAGTTTGCTGAAGTGAAAAACCAAGGTAAGTTGGCCCATTATAGGTTTATGAATTTAATCAAACAATATCATTTAATTTCTTCCCTCAAAATCATCTTACAAACAGATTTGATTTTTAAGATGTCCCCATTTGGGTCCCGGCTCACAAATTTGTACATGTCCAGCATGAAATACATCGATACAACATACTTCTCAGCCAAATTGTTGCTCAATAGAAGAATTTTAACTACATAAACTAGCTGGGTATTGGTTGTACATATATCTCATACACAGTGTTTGTGTGTTAGTGGTGTCGGATATATATACATGTATTGTTAATAGTAAATGAAAATAAATGTCTATAAAACTAGTGGAAATTCCCTTAATGCCAATGCTTACTTTTAGATATAACTTTGGATCTTGTTTAAAAATGACAAAATTGGCACCCTCAGGATTAAACAGTATTCTGCGTATCTTATGGAAATTGAGTGTTGTCTCTGTAATAGTTCCACTATCATCTTTCCTTTTGTAAAATAAAGGAAATGGGAGAGTTGATTTATATTTAAAAGAGAGAATATGGAATATATGCCAGAAAGACATGATCCACATTTTACATTTGTTTATAATAAATAGTGAAAAACCCAATTTAGCTGTGTTAAAGGGATTTTGTGGATTTACCTTTATCAGACACACTAGGGGCCAATAAATAGGAAGGTGAGTGACCTTATAGGTCTAAAGGAACAGCTGTGAAAAAATATATAGAGGCTACCATATTCTCTTCAAGATCACCCAGTACAAAAGGAAACTAAATTCTTTTATTTTTCCAAAGTTCAACAACAGAAAAATTAATTATCGCTTGTATTTTTGAAATCTATTAGATAAATGTAAAACACATTAAAATGATACAACCAGAATTAATGGCCCATTATAAAATACGTGGAGAGATTTGTAAATTGACGGGCTCGTTCAGATTTAGAGAAATACCGTTTATCTTGTCAAATTTATCGTGGCCTCAGGTCAAAGACATGCATGTCACTGTCATACAGATCACCTGACCGCCTATTGTAACGAGCTTTTATTGTAATTAACTGATTAATTTACATATCTGTTATTAATTAACACTCAAAAGTGAAAAATTGGTTAAATATTAAATGAAGGCTAATGAGAATTTTATCCTTTTATACTTAATGATTTATAGATGGTTTTTAAAATTTTTAAATGTTCGTTGGGAAAAACATGATTTTTAACTTCTTTGTTGGTTTTATTTTGTAAAATTCTTCCTTTGCTAGTTCCTTCAGGAAACAAGATGGACAAAGTTCATTGTTTTGTTTTGAATTCTGAAAAAAAATTGTTGAACATGGGAAAAAATTTATCTCTTTAAAATTAAATGTATCTCATTAGATATTTCCATAATCCCAACTTACATATTTCCATTTTGTTTCCGCCTGGACAAAATCGTGTGCCAATGGTGTGTTAGCATTCTTAGACAACAGAAGTTTTGGAACAAATGTTGATGAGCATCATTTCTTGTTTGAGTGTAATAGTAATTCAATACTATATTCAGAATTAGTGTGTGTGGTTATTAGAGACATTTGACTGTAATAGTAATTCATCACTACATACAGATTTTGTTTGTGTGAAGAAATAATATGAAATATATGCCAGAAAGACACAATTCATATCATTTATGGACTATGCACTGCTAAATTCTTCGTTAAGCTGTTTCCTTTATTTCACTAGATTTCCCTGGGGCATAAAACAAGCTTTGCCTTGCATTTCTCTATTATATCATGTATATCAAACAGATTGTTGGCAAAACAAAAAACAATGATTATAAATGCATAACTTTCACTGTGTATGAAGCACCTCTCTGGAATAACCATCATCAGATATGTTCATTATACTGCCCCTCTATTATGGTGGACCCTTGCTTATTGCCACATTTTGCAAGATCCCCTTATAGTTTAATTTAATAAGGGCCCCGCCACTATGTGGCGGACGTCCTATAGTAATCACTCTGTCCATCCGTCTGTCCGTCAGAAACACATTTGTGTCCTCTCCAGAACTTTGTAACCAATTATTGTAGAGGGATGAGACTTTGCATGATTGCTAACCACAATTAGAAGGTGTGTCATGTACCAAAATAATTTTTGTCCTTCAAAGCTCAAGGTCCCAAACTTAGGGTTTTTCATGGGACCCTTATAATTTACTTTATTTAGGCTACAGCTGGGTCCTTAGAGATGGTTTCCATCTCAATGTTATCTAGTTGTAGATAATATTCCCATTCTTTAACCAGTCGAGAACAGCTTGGATTAGATTGTCATGATTGTGTCAGTTTATGAGACATATACCTATATCTGTTGTTATTGCTTCACTTGAGCAATATAAATGTGACCTCATGTTTGAATTACCAAAATCTGACCCTATAGAAGATCGGGCTTTATTTTACACTTTGCTAATCCAGTAGAAATATGTCAACTGGGAAAAGGGTCTTATTTTGTACATCAATTTATCACATTTTTTAAAATCATTGATTAATCAATACTTCTTGTAATCCATTGTTTGGACAGAGGGATTTAACTCTATGGAAAATCTATTTTTGATACTCAACTAGGGAGTGTATGTAAATTAATGTCAAATTATCTACCAACTTCGATGACAAGTTTCTATCGCCTGTGTATACATTTAATTCGGTGAAATCCATTGATTCGGGAGATCAATTAGCTATTAGTAAATTTCAAATAGAATTTACAATCAATGCAGATTTCTGATTTCCATTCCAATTTGCAAAGGATCGATTAAATTTAATGCACAGTGGAACAAAAAGGATGATCACTTATATGAAATCTCATTTGTCAATTGTTTATATATAATCATTATTGATTTTGAATTCTTTGTTTTAGATTTCCAGTTATTTGCCATTACAATTGATGTACTTTTCCAAAATTGATATTAATTTTCATATTTTGAAATCTTTTGTAATTCTGACACAGATAAGTTCGTCCTAGGTGATCTCTCTAAGAGGTGTACATTTTTGCTCAGCATGAAATATATGAAAAATGGGACACATTATCTATTAATAATCAATTTTCATTATATTTTAGGCTTTTTATTCAGTGCACTTTGTATTTTAATGTATTATATTCTAAATGTATGATCTTCTTTATAAATTTTATTGGTTTTTAAATGTTATTGATGATAAAAGTTATTCAAATTACTTGCATTTTTCATTGCATTTTTTGGCAGTGCGAGAATCAATTCATTGTCAGTTATTTATGCGAATTTAGGTTATTTTTATTACAAAAATAAATCAATATATCATTCTTATTATAATTTCTATTTAAAAAAATAATCTTTTGGCATTTGAAATGTATTGCCCTTTGATTAACATTGATGAGAAAAAAAATTTTCACATCTATGGGGAAAGGGAGATAATTTATTTTTCTTTCCTTGTTGCAGAAGTGACAATCAAACAGTTAAGAGATAAATTGAAAGATTGTGAAGAAAAGATAGAGGCCACTGCTGAGGTAAGTCTGGTTCCCTGTTCCGACACATATTTTTATAGAATAATTTTAAAGACAGGTCCAAGATTATGTCTTCGTGCCATTACTACTGTTTTGAATAATATTTAAAGTGTGAAAAAAATTTTAAAATATTTTTTTAATGATTGGCTGCAGTTGTAATGATAAATTTAGAATAATTTAAATAATTTTATTATAGGAAAATTGAAGTAATTGTTTTCGTGGATGTTTTATATCAATTTTTAACAAATTTATTCTTTTTTCTTATTATGGATTGTTTATTACATGACATACATTTGTAAACTAGCCTGTTTCTCCTAACAGGGTCCTATACATTTCAACAGAATTATAGACAATCTTATTCACTACTGTAGATTTTTGTTAGATTTAATAACATTTTTTTTTTAAACTTTTCATAAGGCTGTTTCTATTTTCTGCTTAGTTGGCAAAATTATTCTTGCCATATTGCTATGCAGAAAATTCTAATTTCATGAATTCTGAGGTTTTCTGTTCACTGAAAATTCATACTGTTGAAATATTAGAATTTAGCGAAATACCACATGAAAATTAGTAAAATTCACAAAAAGATGACCCAAGAACATGCACAATATACAAGCTTTGGGGGGAAATAGCAATCTGTGAATTCAAATAATTTAACTGTAGGAGATTTTTCTGATCTATGAAATTTGAATTAATGTATTAATCCTCAATACTGATATTTGATTTTGGCTTCAATTTCTTGAAATTTGAAGTTAAATTTGAATTTATTTTATTTAAATTTGATAAGTTAAATTTGAATTTATTTTATTTAAATTTGATTATTATGTAAATAATATTTGTATAAAACACATATTTTTCAACAATGATTTCTTTTTTGGGAAATGTGTTAAATAATAACATGATAAATACGTATATTTTCAGTGAATATTCAAATTTTGTGACGAATTGTTTACATTCATACACTTTTAATGACGTATGATGAATTATTAGAAAAAAAGAACTAATAAATGCCAATACACAAAAAATGAAAAAAAAATTACAACATTTTTTTGGTATTGATGGGCAAGCGACATTTGACCATTATCACAAAACAACATCCTAAACGAGAGATAAATAATCAGATTGTCTAGTTTTACCTAAATGTTGGTCACGCTTGGCTGGTTGATAGTTACATACATTTCAAATCGCTTGGTCTTATGAATTTGGATTGGGTGTGCTTGAAGATCAATCATAGAAAATGTCGTGTCGGAGAAAGATATATTGTCTTGTATATTAAGTGTTATTGTCAGAAACTCTCAAATAGTCAAACTTTATTACCGCATGCAGACTTCGAAAAATTGGTGATTTTTAAAATATCATATTTGATCAGTGATTTTAACAGTTGCCATTTGAAAAAAAAATTGAAAAATATCATTTTGTCATAAAAAGTGTTTTTTCTCGGACTTTTTTAATAGTTAACTGTTGAAAATCCTTAATAATCAAAATTCATAAATTTTTGTTGTGACAACTTAGGCAAGAACGAAAGAAAAGGAACGGGAGCTACAAAGGGTTTTTGCTGAAAAGGAAAGATATTTACAAGAGACGCAATTAGCAGTCGCAAAAAAACTCGGAGAAGCAGAACAGAGAGTGACCACCCTACACGCAGGTAAATTTATTCAGAAATTGTAGAAGTAGTAACCACAAACTGTCACTCGGGTAAAGGATTTTTTCATTTCCATTGATGGATAAGTTGCTTTTTTCACATTGTTTATGTTTTAACAGCAGTTTCCATATTTTATATTTCAAAAATTATTGCATGCGCATCATTATTAGAATACTTGAAAACCAACAACATAGTTAAATATTTGCAATTCATTTACATCCTTATAATAACATACAATAATTTTAATTCAGCATGTTCTGAGTACAAGTAAAAATTTTTGTGGTGTCCATCATGTCGTATTTTTCACAGTAATATATCTTGTATATTGAATCAATTTCAGAATTAACAACATTTGAAAAAAGAAAGCTTATTTTACCCCTTTCAGAATGACTCTGAATGAGGAACCAAGACATTTATGATTGATTGTATAATATTTTTTTATCTTAAAATTATTTTTTTGTATATTTAGTTAAAAATTAATTTGATTTCTTTGTCAATTTCATAATTCTCATTTTCATAAATTGCAATTTGATTAAACAAATTTTGCACCAAATTCTTACAAAAAAAACCTTGCATTATTTAAATTGACTTTTAGTAATCATGGAAATTAAAACCCAAATCTTAAGTTATTTGAAATTTATTTATCTATAATGAAATCCTCTTTCCATTTTATGACTCTTACTGAGGTTTTTATCAGATCAGAAAGTGTTTATGAATTAGAATTTATCCATATGGCAGTTCCCATATCATCTATTGACATTTAACTATTTTTTTTTCAGAAATTACCCCTTTTTCAGTAAATTTGAAGATATAAATAAAAATTTAAACAAGTAATTTTTATTAACACACTTATTTTTCCATCAAATTTATTTTGATTGAATAATTTTGAAATGACAATTAATCTTCACTATAAAAAATAGTCTAATAATTTAAGCAGGTTTGAGTTATTTTCCCCCTTTCTTTTCATTTTTATATGATTTAAAATGGTGAAAGTAGAAAGCTTTTGATTGTATATGGATTGAAACTTATTTTGGATCGGCATTTTGCATTATGTGAGATGTAAATAATATCATCAAGATCAATTCAAGTAAAAAATCAGTAAAATAAATTTAAGCAGACGGCCAAAATAAAATCATCCAATCGATAAAAAAATCAAAGCAGATGGTCTAATATAATAATATGATAAAATTTTCCCAACTTATATATGGATTCAAGAAAAAATCAGTCAAAAAAATTTAAGCAGATGGCAAAAATAAAGTAAGCTTATGGTTAAAAAAATAAAAGCAGACAGTCAAATATGATTTAAAAAATTCCAAGCTTATGTATGAATTGAATGATATGAAAAATGGATACCTTCCATTCAAAAATTTTTTTGTTGTGACGTGAAGAAAGATTGTCAGTAGGGATCGTGTCATTGGTCATTTTGTCAAGTTTTTTTTACTGAGGATATATGAATGGGACTGTTAACATAATTCAACATTCAGACCATGACGAAAAAACCTTTCTCGTTCAGATAAAGAAACTGAATTTTTATGACCATATTTTGGTTTTTTTTTTAAATTTTTTATTTAGTAATCATAATAATGAGACCATTTTCTAATAACAGGCTTTGTGAACATAACATAATAGATCAACCATTTATTGTTTGAATTTCCAAATTTTCCAGTCTAGTTCAAAAATTGTATTTGTCATTTGACAGCTACAATATTTTATTTAAAAGAAAGAATGTAGAATATATGCCAGAAAGACACGATTCAATCTTTACTGGTGTATGCACTACATAATTTCTCGTTAAGCTGTTGCCTTTAGTTCATTAATCATTAGATTTCAGCGGGGTACGAAAAAAAGTTCTTCAAAGCTTGCCTTGCATTTCTTTCTTTTATCAAAGATTGTTGAATAAATAGAAAAACAGTGATTGAAAATGCCTACTTTTAACTGCGTATGAAGCGGTTTTCTGGATAAACCTTCATCAGGTAGGCCATTGAATATTGAATGACGCACCACAGCATTGTATTTTTGGTTAAATTTACCTTGAATCACATAACTGTGGTCTTATTTAGGCCGAAAAAATCATGTCTGTTTCTCTGTTCCAGCCTTTAAAATTTTTAAGTTGGTAGGTCAGAAATTTTTTTTAATTAATTTTTTTTTCGTTTTAGATTTTTCTTGAAAACCTAATTCAGAGAAATTATTTGCTATCTATAGTATACTCAACCAGTCCAATCCAAATCTTTTGAATCTTTGCTAAGCCAAGGGTTTCATGCAGGTACTCAAGTGAGACTCTAGTGAAACCCTTGGCTAACAAAGATGTATCATTTGCTGGTTGCAAATTTTCTATTCATCATTAAGAGAAACTTTTGCTTATTGGAGAAGCAGTTTGATGCTCAAAAACATCTGTTACAAAATTGAATGAAATTATTGAAATCAATTACAAATGAGACATATTAGTAAAATTATTGATTTGATAAGCTGTTGACATTTTGATTTCGATAAAAATTGCCCTCAAATGATGAGTAATAGCGTAAAATTATCATTTATTTTTCCAATTACAAATCGATGGTCCCGGATGCATTTTGACCCTTTCATTGTAATGACCGATTATCAGATCTCTGTTTTGGAATTTATCAAATTACAGTTTTTCAGAAACTTGCTTTCTGCTTATTTTAGTGTACTCTTTTCAGAAAAGTTATTTTTTGTTTCTTATTTTTTGGACTGGTTTTCACATAAGGCAAGAAACCAGTAGAAATCTGATTTTGCTAGAACTTATTAGACATAAAACTGAAATTTGGGGGATATTTCACATTCTTGTCCGTAATGCAGAATTCTGCATTACTTTATTCAATCAAATGGTTTAAGATTCAATTTTTTTGTCCTTTTATAAAATATTAGATGTTCATGTACATGTATGTAGATTAAGGAATTCTTCATGTACAAAGTTTAATGATTTACTTGTAATATTTATTCAAACAAAGCATTATTTTTGCTGTGTGTCAAATCCTGTCTATATGAATCTTTGTGCCATACCAGAGGGTGGTACATGGAGTCCTGTGCACAGACATACAAGAAATATAATGTAATTTTTCGAGGAACAAAAAATTAGAATTTGGTTTGCAAGTTGCATTTTGATCAAGGTACACAAAACACAACATATATTGACCCTCTAGCACCACAAAAGGTGAAATAAAAAGCAGTAAAATGTTGCACAAAAATAACCCTGCACCACCCTCATACTAGTAAAAAATGGGTTATGGGTTAATTTTTTTTTTCATTGAAGGAATTGAAAATTTAAAGCGTTAACTGAATATGCAATAAAATGAGTACGTGAAGTGCATCAGTGTAAAATGCTTCAGTTTTACAGTTCCATGGATCTAACAGACATGCTGACATATTTTGGATAGTTTCAGGACAATTTTTGGTGTCAAGAATAACTTCTTTTACCACATTAGAATACGGACGTCATCGACATTGCGATCTTTCTTCTGAATAGATACAAAAGTATGACATAGATGTATATACATCTTTGATCTAAAGGTCAACAGGAATAGGAAACAAGTGTAGCAGACGGACGCACAAAATAAAAATAAACAAATAATGGCGTATTATCCCATAATTTTATGGACAGATTCAAATTAATCAAATTGACCTAAACCCCACCCCCTGATTTGCATAACAAGACATAATGGTTTGTTTCCAAACTCTGATTGCTTCAATAAATCAGGAACTATATACAAGATAACTTACGGACAAATCCATGCTCGATGACAACGTTAAGAAATTTTGGGGACAAAATTTTTTTAGAAATTTTAATGTTTTATTTTTTACATTAGAATGACTATTGACCATATCCATTTGATCTTAAATACCATGCTGTACAGTAGCTTTATAAATTTTTAATTCCTTAGAAAAATTAATCATGCATAAAAAATGGAGAAGTAAATGGCTTTAAACTTTCTATGCCAAGTAAATGTGTCCAGTCTATGTAAATATATGAACATGGGTAAGACTAGTCAAATGGACAATTCATTGGATTTGATGGACTGTAACATAATGAATTTCAATTGAAATCCTTCCAATGATGTCAAAAACCTACACTGACAAAAATCAGTTATTTGATTTAAAATATCAAATTTTAAACTCAGTTAATTTTTTTTCTACTGGACTTTTCAAAGTAATATTTATATTTTAAATCTTTCAGTCACTTTTGTGTCATAAATTTTACAACAAAACAAAAAATGCATACTAAACAGTTACATTCATCAATTATTTTTGAAAATTTAAGCTTTTGCTCAACTCACATTAAATAGTGATGCATTCACATCTTATGATCTTCCATCAGATTTTAATTTTGCGATAAAATTTGACATCATTACAATTGAAATATATTTAACTTATGTATTTTGCTGGTAATGGTCTTAAAAAACATGAAAATTGTCATGATGAATTGGATAGGAAATACAGCTTATGGCAGAGTTGGAAATACTAGTCGGCCAGTGTGTGACTGGTAATTTTGGAGCATGGCTGGCTAAAATTTTGACTAGTTATATAGCATGATAATAAGAGAAACTCAGCTTATGATTGCTTAGGGTCACCAGTCAGTTTAAATCACTTGAAGTACTGTTAGCTTTGTTCTTCAGCCATTCAAGTTCAAGGGACCTAAGTTTGACTCTATTTTATCATGTTATTAATTGATACTGACTATATTTTTTAACTGAAACTAATTCTTTTTATTAAATGAAACAGACTCTATTTTCTTACTGAAACAGACTTTATTTATTTACTAAATGTGACTATTTATTAACTGAAACACACTTGATTTATTAACTGAAACAGACTTGATTTATTAACTGAAACTGACACTATTTTTTAACTGAAACAGACTCTATTTTTTAACTGAAACAGACTCTTTTTATTAACTGAAACAGACTCTATTTATTAACTGAAACAGACTCTCTTTTTTACTGAAACAGACTCTATTTATTAACTGAAACAGATAAATAGACTAAAACAGACTATATTTATAAACTGAAACAGACTCTATTTATTAACTGAAACAGACTCTATTTATTAACTGAAACAGACTATATTTTTAACTGAAACAGTCTCTATTTATTAACGGAAACAGAATCTCTTTTTTTTAACTGAAACAGACTCTATTTATTTACTGAAACTGACTCTATTTATTAACTGAAACAGACTATTTCTTACTGACTCTATTTTTTTAACTGAAATTGACTCTATTTAAAAAATGAAATGGACTATTTATTTACTGAAATTAGTTCAAAGTTGGTCTCAGACTAGTTTAAATTAAAACAAATAGTGTTAATTTTATGGAAAGATGTGTTCTTTTATGAAGAAATACAAAATAGTAATAGACCATTAATTTCACAGATTTTCTAACCACCCTGCCTTAGAATTGACATATATAGCTTTTAAGTAATTCAACTTAATTAGTGAAACATCAGTTGATTTAATTATAACTGTTTGAAATGACAGTGAAATGTACATTTGAAATCAATTACGTCAATTTCATACAATCGTAATCAGTGTCAGATCGGTGTTTTAATGACAAGTGTCACTCGTCTTATTTCCATAAATGTAAATTACGAATTTTAAAATATTTAAAGTTTTTCCAAGTACTGAAATTTAAGAATGTCTTTTTGATGTGATATTTTGAAATTGATACAGTATTAAATTTAAAATTATTGAAAACATGCAAATAAGATTTTATTATATGTTTTGTAATTCAGAGCTGATATATTTTAGCTCACCAGATGTGTGAGGCTTCGCTCTGAAGTTTTGTTCCCACAAAAAAAAAAAACTAAGAAATCACCCCTGTTGTTACTCAAGCTTTTGTTTTTAGTTTAGTTTTATGTGTACTATGTTTGTCTTTTATTTCATTTTATTGTTGTCTGTTTTCAGACTTTAAGATTTCTGTCTGTCCCATTGGTATCCTTGAATTTTTTTTAGAACAACAGACTCCTTATTCTCTGAAGATATACTTTAGTTATCTTCCAATCTTTAGAATTACAGATTCTCCATTCTCTGATAAGATAGAAATTGGTCAAAATCAATTACAATTGGTCATAATGAGCAACTGGCTCATGACTGCATAGCCCATGAGACTGCATCTCTTACCATAAATATGAGGCCTATCTATATTTCTAAATTACTTATTTCTTATTTACAGCTCTTGAAAATGTACAGTCTGAGTTGTTTGAGGTCAAGGCCAAATATGACGAGGCGACCAGTGCCAAGTAAGTAGAATTGTAACACAAGAAAATGTATTCATTCAGGTTACATACTTTTCATATCAATTTGTATACTAACACAATAATTACAATCAAAATCGGTATTCTTCTGTCTGAACCAGTTTAAGAAGAATGGAGGACAAAAAGAAGTTTTGGAGATTGTGGGAAGCAGGTGACTTTAATTAAAACTGGTACATTGAGGAAAAAGAATCAGCAGCCTAACTTTAAAAATCTTATTTGGAATAATTCTAGAAATGTTTTGAGGGCTATTCCATTTAAATTTCAGAGAGATTGCACTCCAACTATAAGAAAAACTTATTTTAAGTCATTGATGGAACAATGAATCAAAATTACATTTTTTCTTTTGTCAAAAGAGACATTTTCAACAGGGACCGATAATTGCCAAAAGGGTCTTAATTTACAAGTCTACTGAACAATTTTACTTGTACCATAGCTCTGTGGTACTGTGATAACCAGACTTGTAATATTGTATGTCCTCTTGTCCTTTGGTCCTTGTGGTTTGTCTGGACAATGTCCAGTTATGATTTATTTTGTCTCAATATCTGATCAAAACATAATGGACCATTTGTTTTAACAAGATTAATGATCAGATAAATCAATAATTTTTGTGTAAATATGATAATTAATATTTCTTAGGTATAGTTTTTATTGACAGGTAATTTTTGTAATTGACAGATGATTTCTAAATTGATAATAATTTACGTTACAGTACAAAATGATTATGAAATGCTCAATAATCTATTTGGAATAGGTTATTGGTCTTTTGAACTTTGTCCTCATTAAATGCAAAAAAAATCAAAGATTTTGTTGGATTGTAAACTTAAATTTAATAACTCAATGAAAAAAATGGCAGGTAAGGAATTTGTATTAATTTATATTTGTAAATGATTACATAAGTTAGGGGGGAAATTATTTGCAGCTTTAAATATCTTCCTGTGTATTTTGATTTATACAACTTCAAATTTATTATGAAACCAATAATGGGGGATGGGGGTGGTGCTGAGGAGTGCCCTTTTTTGAAATTTAAATATCCTTATATTGTTTTTTCATCAATCCCTGCTCAATGCATTATTAATAACGTTAATATATTTTTATGAAATTATAAAAAAAAATAAGAGTCATAGGACAGTCGCGAAATTTTGGAAGACATTTGTCTGTTCATTGTAAATTAATAATAATAGTAATAATAATAAAATCTTTTGAATATAATGTAATATTTTGTTATAAGCAAATCTTTTAGGTCATTAGCCCAAATGTTTCAACAGTCTTATAAAGTTTATTAGACATGATTTTGGGATTTAAAAAATATAAGTATTGACATTGAAAAGTTTTTTAGTTTTTCAAAATCATTATCTCTTTTATGATCTTTAACAGTTATTAATTTGATTTATCTGAATGACAACTTTGCATTTATTATTCTATTTGTATATTTCAAGTTTGTCTTGTAGTAGAGTGCGAACAAGATATTTCAAAGAAATGAACTGTTGATATTACCATTTAATCATAAATGTATTAGCCTACATAGAATTACCAAACTCTCAAAATTGGTTCTTTTTGCTTTTGAATTTATGATTAAATCATGCCAGTGACCATGGAGACAAATTTGTTTTTTTTTGTGTTTTTTTTAGGGGGGGGAGTAATTTTAAATATAAAGATGAATCATGAGTTGATATTTAGGATTCCATTTAGTTCACAACTTTGAGACTACAAAAATTCAGTAAAATTTTGTTTTGATTTCACAACAAAGCTTACATCTTCTACGTTTTATGAGAGTTTTATAAAAATTGCAGATCCACGAAAAATCAAGTAGTTTGACTTTAAATTAAAACAGCAACATTTTGTCCATTTTCATTTTATAAAGAACTTTCATGCCATTATGGTAAAAAATAGAATTGACAATAGAAAATGAAAAAGAGGAAAATATAGAGTTATCAAAATCAGGAATAAAATGATCAAAGAGGTAAAACTGTCCCATTAAACATATCATTCTTGGACAGACATGTTGTCGATATTAATTGTTTCCAAAATAATACACCTTATACCAAATAAAAAACCAATATAAACCAATTTCGCCACAGTTAACAAGTTTTATATATCTCTTACAATTGATTATAACTGCCCCTCTGACACGCGGCGATCACTTTGATAAGTGTAAATGACAGAAAATTTATCGCTGATCATACATCCTGCACCCTGCCCATTGTATATTGACAACTTGCTGCGGGCTAGCTCGTGTTCCGAAGCCAAATAACAGATCAAAAAGGGAAATTAATTACCTATAGTCCAAATATACACAACTTATACCTGTATCGATCAGAAAACAAGGGGAAGTCTTCAGGCCATTTTGTTCGTTTTTATTGCGTATCTTATAAAAGAATGTGTTTTTACGTTTACATATTACACATATTCTGGTGTCACTTTCGCAATTATGTTTTTATTTTTTTTTTTTTATGTTTTTTCAAAATTTTACGTCAAATGTTTTGTAATTTGAAAAATGAGTGTTCATTTTATATGTTTCGTATGTTTGTTGAAAAATCGAACACGTAGAAAGATGTACATTTCTGTATTTTTATGGGTTTATGGTATAATGTGAGTTTTTTCCCACCTGATTTTTAGATTTTTTCTAAGAAATGATTTACTGAAGTAGAGAAGAAATTGATACATTTTGGTACAGTTTTTAAAATATCAGTCAACAACACTACCAAAAAAAAAAGAAATGTTTACTAAATTTGAACATGATTACAAAATTAAAAGTTTCAGTATTAAGTTTTGGACATACTGAGTGTTAAAACTTCAATACCTATTCCTCATTCAGTATCTAAAGAAGTTGACACGTTAAGGCCCAAAGTTAAGATTTTTTATGCAAATAGTTATTAAGGATGTTCGCTGCTCATCTTTTTGATTTTTTGTCAGATTTTCGGAATCCTCTGGTTTCATCCATTTAAGTGCA
>JAULBM010000007.1:1872555-1884856 GCA_032357055.1 Geukensia granosissima
ATGTAATTATAAGTATTAAATGCATTTTTTGTAAGTTTCAAGCGATATGAACGACAGTGACTCCGCACATTTTTAGCTTCATGCAAAATGTGCTTCATCACCGTCGTTCATATCGCTTGAAACTTACAAAAAATGCATTTAATTCTATATTGAACAAGCAATAATTTCTTTTGAACTCTTGGATTTTTAAAAGTAAACTAACCTGTAAAAAAATTGTTGCTTCTCATGGCCTAATAGACTTTTGGTTAGACAATGATGTTAATTATTGTATGTAGCCATTATATATTAGTCTTTTTCTTTTCAGTATCATGTTCTGCAGACATGAAAATAAAATTATGGGACTTCACAGATTATGAATGTGTCAAAACACTTTATGGTAGGTTTCTACAATTTAAAAATCAGGATGTCAAATGTTAAAGAAAAAAATATTAAGGTTTTAAAGTTTAATCGGAATTTCTGGTAATGACATGTTGTTAAACTCAAAGTCAGAATAAGCTAAAAATAATAAACAAATGCTTACATATTGTCATTAAAGTTATATGTTAGGTAAATTAATTCCTAAATTGAATTAATTCAATGTATTAAGGAAGGAATGACAACAGCAATTATGCTGTTGATTGCAAATCCCTTGATTGCTCACAAGTGTCCATGGTCTTTTAATCTTAGGTATAAAAATAGCCAATCAAACTGAATTTTGTACTTAAAAATTTTCATTAATATTATTATAAACATGGAATTTTGTATCCAGTTTTCATGGAACACTAATTATCTGTTATAATATTAAATGTAAAAATGAATGGAAATATTAATGAACCTCACTTCTGTTAATCAATTGCCATAAAAATTATTGAATAATGGCTGTCCATTCCAACATTTTTTTCAAATTAAAATTTCTATAATTTAAATATTAGTTCTAAGTGGATAAAGATTGACAGAAAGTGAAGGTAAATGTAAGTTAATGTAGAGGTACCTGCTAAAGTTTTATTGTTTTGTTGCTGTCTTATCATCACTGTTAAATATTTAAGTGTTTAAACGATGAGGTCATACACAGCCACGGATCCAGGAATTTACGTTAGGGGGCCCGGGTCCAGGTCAGTGACCTGGCAGGGGTCCAAGGGGAGCGAAGCCCCTGGAAGCTCATAGAAATTAGGAAATTTAAGACTAAAAAATTATTTGTTTTTCTTTTTTAGCCCCTCCCTGAATCCGCCCCTGATACATGCTGTTTTCTGTGATCCTGTCCTAGTGGCTCTCAATCATGCCTACATATTTACAACAATTTTTTTCCTTGCAGGCCATGACCACAATGTTTCCAGTGTAACATTTATGCCCAGTGGAGACTTCATCCTTTCGTGCTCCAGAGATAAAACAATCAAGATGTGGGAGGTAGCCTCTGGGTAGGTAAAAATATGTAATTTTCAGTGCACAGAAGTAACAAGGAGAATGTATGTCAAATACATGTACCAGTATATGTTATGGTTGATTTCATATCATTAGGCCAAATTTGCAAAGACTTCCATTTTGAATTATATTTGGTACAATTTTAGCCTGTTTTCAGCTCTCCTTGTTTGTCATACATCCAACATTTTTGCCCACCAACCAAGGTAGCTCTACTTAGTGATATGCTTAGAATATCCACTAAAACAGTTGAAAAATAAGTAGACTTTTGTAGAAAGGTTCCATTGAGAAGGTTATATAAGTGCCATTTCCATAACTTAGTGTAGATCTTTTTCACATTTCTTGTTATCCTCTGAAACTTTTAGGCCATTTTATATTTTAAGTGGTTATGAATTGTGTGGCAAGTTTGGTTCTGAGTGAAAATTTTGCTTGGCTGTTGAAAGGGGTGTGGAGGTAGAAGTTGCCTTTTTATAGGCAATCTTAAAAAACTTCTTTGCAAAAACTGATGTTAGCTTGTTGTATTAAGTTATGATGTAATATATCAGTAGACGTTATGATTTTGATGCTGATCAAACATTGATATTGCCCCCACAAATCACTTAACATAGGAGCCAGGAAATTTGATCCAAGTTCTTGTTACAGTATATTTATGCCCCAGTCTTTAGGCATTCAGGCATTAAGTTTTACCCCAGTATGTATTTAACTCGGTACATCCATTGATTTTTGTCAAATATTACTTAGCTTGTGTTTGTCGGATTGAAATGATTTGGTCTGAAGCATTATCAGGATGAGTTATACAATGTCTCCCCTTGTCAGGCCTGTCATATGTCTACTTCCTGTTTGGTGGAGCTTGGTATACAAAGGACACATTTATGTTTAAGATATTATTTTTTGATGGGTTAAAATTTATTTATATATAAGATTAAAGTCATTTTGTTGTGATTATAATAATATTTTTATTGTTAACAGCTACTGTGTGAAGACATTCACTGGGCACAGAGAGTGGGTGAGGATGGTACGAGTTTACCATGATGGATCTTTGATTGCAAGTTCATCAAATGACCAGGTAATCAGAAACTTGTAATATTTTTAATATGTTTTGTTTTGGGTAAAATGTATTAAGTTCAGAAACTTGTAATATTTTTAATATGTTTTGTTTTGGGTAAAATGTATTAAGTACTGGTAAATCAACAAAGCAAGCATTTTCAGTTAGGAAAATTTATCTAAAGAGTTTCAGATTCTTTTTCCCATTAATAATGGCTGACTTTTAGGGAACGTTTCAAGGCCAGTCAAGTTCGTATTTTTTTTTTATTTTTCAAGCAAAAAAAAAAAAACACTTGACTATTGTACTAAATTTTGAAAAGAATGTTTTACATAACAAAGGATTAGACCTATTGAGACAGTATAAGGACAACTCAAATAGAAAAAAATCTATTAGTATTTTAGCAAACACAGAGAGTTTGATATGAAATCTCCAAACCTGGTGAAATTTCTCCAACTTTCTGCAAATTTTACCAGGAAGGTAGGTCAGAATAGAGTGTTTTCCATACAAAACTATGTGTACTTTTCATCCAAAATATGGAGCAACTGTATAATAAATACATTAACCTAATATGTTTTACTAGTTGTTATTTTGATGTTGGAAGGGAAAGCTAAGACTTTATTTTAATTTTTAAATCACTTAAGTACATTTTGTTGAAAAATATAACAAATTTTGATTGGTAAACTTTGGGCAAGTCCATTATCTTTTTGGACAACCTAAATTCCATGCCGAATTGTCTGAAAGGACAGGTTGATATCAAGGATAATGTCAGTCCCTGATAATTACCTGCAGAAGCACATATGTCAGTTTTTGAGTCGCCTGCTTCTAACAAGTTGACATATAGGGACCACTCATGGACTGATTTTGAAGACTGAAACTGTTATTCCATTTTCTTTGTTATTAAGTTGTTAAATTTGATATTTTGATATAGACTGTTAGAGTATGGGTGACAGCAACCAAAGAATGTAAAGCCGAGCTAAGGGAACATGAACATGTGGTGGAATGTATAGCCTGGGCTCCAGAATCCTCACATCCAGAAATCAATGAAGCTGTTAATGCAGATGTATGTCTAGTTCTTTAATTTAGTAGGCAATATAAGATCATGGTTTTCATGTAACTTAACTCTCTTTATACTGTAAAGTTTTCACTATTTAATTGAGAAATTGTTATAAATATGTGAAATGTTTAAATAACCAAGTTAAATTACCAAGATGAAAGTGCAAAGAGACCAAGAGTTCATATACTTTCCTATCACAATATTGGAAGTTAAACAAAAAAAAACCAACAACAATATGTATTATATTATAACACTAAGGATGTGTTTACATAATCATATTTTTACATCTAACTCATTCACACTTTACCTGTTTCTAACTCAACATTGAGTCAGTTATCACCTCATTCAACCTGTTGGACAACTCTTCAAACTGCTACTAAGTATTTCAGGGTTGTCAGTCTTGTAGGGAGTGAATACACATTCAAAATTTTATTGAAAACAGGTTCACAACAAATATTTGGAGTGATTTGTAATGAAATAAACCCACCTTGTTTGATTTTTCCTGTTTTTATGCCTACTATACTGTGGCATGCTGTGCTTGCAAAGAACCTCAGTTTTACCTGTCTAAAATTGTCTAGAATTGAACATGGTCAACAACAACAAGCAAATTTGTGTAGATAATGTCAGAATTAATAAACGATGATTTGTTTGGATGTTTTAGATATTTACAAATTAAAACAAACCTAGTCTTCCTGGTAGAGGTTCACTGATATTTTTGTTGAGGAATCCGAGTCTTCCTCAAACTAAATAAAGGAATGGTTAAAAGGTATCATAATGATTATGCTTCAAATTAAAAAATAATGTGTATTTTTTACAGCAGTATATATTATTATATTTCAGTCAAAGAAAAGTAAAGGAAGCACAAGAAGTGGACCATTCTTGATATCAGGGTCTAGAGATAAGACCATCAAAATGTGGGACATCAGTGTAGGACTATGTTTGTTCACTTTGGTAAGTCAATCACGACCTCAGTGTGGGACTATGTTCAATTTGGTAAGTCAGTCAGGACATCAAGTTGAGACTATGTTTGTTAACTTTGGTAAGTCACTCAGGACCTTATTGTTGGACTATATTTGTTCACTTTGACAAGTCACTCAGGGCATCAGTGTTGGATTATGTTTGTTTACTTTGGTAAGTCACTCAGGACCTCAGTGTGGGACTATGTTCATTTTGGTAAGTCAATCAGGACATCAGTGTGGGACTGCGTTTACTTAGTAAGTCATCCAGGACATCAGTGTGGGACTGTGTTAATTTACTTTGGTAAGTCACTCAGGACATCAGCGATGGACTAGTTTGTTAACTTTGGTAAATCACTAAGGACCTCTGTGGAACTGTGTTTACTTGGTAAGTCACTCAGGACATCAGTATGGGACTGTGTTTACTTGGATAAGTCACTCAGGACATCAGTGTGGGACTGTGTTTACTCGACAAGTCACTCAGGACATCAGTGTGGGACTGTGTTTACTTTGTAAGTCATCCAGGACATCAGTGTGGGACTGTTTACTTTGGTAAGTCAGTCAGGACATCAAGGTGGGACTGTTAACTGTGTAAGTCTTGGTGGACCTCAGTTGGGGACTGTGTTTACTTTGGTAAGTTACTCAGAACATCAGTGTGGGACTGGGTTTGTTTACTTTGGTAAGTCACTCATGACATCAGTGTGGGACTGTTTGTTTACATTGGTAAGTCACTCATGACATCAGTGTTGGACTGTGTTTACTTTGTAAGTCACCCAGGACATCAGTGTGGGACTGTTTACTTTGGTAAGTCAGTCAGGACATCAATGTGGGACTGTGTTAACTGTGTAAGTCTTGGTGGACCTCAGTTGGGGACTGTGTTTACTTTGGTAAGTTACTCAGGACATCAGTGATGGACTGGGTTTGTTTACTTTGGTAAGTCACTCATGACATCAGTGTGGGACTGTTTGTTTACTTTGGTAAGTCACTCATGACATCAGTGTTGGACTGTGTTTGTTGACTTTGGTAAGTCACTTGGGTCATCAGTGTGGGACTGTGTTTACTTTGGTAAGTCACTCAGATCATCAATGTGGGACTGTGTTTACTTTGTAAGTCACCCAGGACATCAGTGTGGGACTGTGTTTACTTTGTAAGACACCCAGGACATCAGTGTCGGACTGTGTTTGTTTACTTTGGTAAGTCATTCCGGTCATCAGTGTCGGACTGTGTTTGTTTACTTTGGTAAGTCACTCGGGTCATCAGTGTGGGAATGTGTTTGTTTACTTTGGTAAGTCACTCGGGTCATCAGTGTGGGACTGGGTTTGATTACTTTGGTAAGTCACTCAGGACATCAGTGTGGGACTGTGTTTGTTTACTTTGGTAAGTCACTCGGGTCATCAGTGTGGGGCTATGTTTGTTTACTTTGGTAAGTCACTCAGGACATCAGTGTGGGACTGACTTTGTTTACTTTAGTAAATCACTCCTGATTGTTTCCCCAATTATGCAGTCATTTTCCAAATATTGTTGATGATGAGATAAAAAAAAAACTAATAAAATTTTCAAGTGTATTTAAAATTCAATTTGGTGCTTTTAAGATTGAATCATTGAAAGAATGATTTAAACAGTCGGTTTAGAATACTTCTGGGCTTTTCTTATATACATATGACAAGATTAAACCTTGGAATTCTTGAAATAGAGAATGAAGTAACTGATTTTTGTTTTATTAATTTTATGTATGAAGTACTACGTCTTGTGCTATTGCTATGTGATGTCTGGATCTTCTGAAAGTTATAGGACTCATTACCTAAACTAAAGAACAGTGATTAAAATTACAGCTTTGCATTTGTGATTTGGTTTGATGAAGTTTTTCACATATATTAGCTTACCATTTGTTTTCTCTTTGTTGTCTATGATACAAAATAATGTTTAAATTTGATATTCTAGATAGGACATGACAACTGGGTGAGAGGATTGATATTTCATCCTGGAGGAAAGTATATACTTAGTGCATCAGATGACAAGACTCTTCGAGTGTGGGACATCAAAAACAAGAGGAACCACAAAACACTGGAAGCACATACCCATTTTGTCACTTCTCTAGGTAAGGAAGACACTTGCTATAAATTCAGACATTAATGAAAAAATTGCAACTGTCTGAGATTAACAATTGTTAAAACTGAAATTAATATAATGGAAAAAGTCAATGCTTCATAAGAATATGGAGTCCAGCTGATTTTTCTGAATATATTGCATTATTTATGTATCATGTTGTACTATATTGAATTGTCATTGAAATTCTGCAAATTGAACAATAAGAGCACACATTAATTTCTAAATTTACAGTATCTGTTTTAGTTAAAAAGTAAGATCCAACTTTTTGCTCATCAGACATGATGCTTGACAATGCTAACAGTTTGAAGTTTTTGCATGTTTTTGGATAGTCCCTTTGTAAAAGTTTTGACATATTTTCACATTCAAGTCCATTTCTCAATAACTACTATTTACAGACTCACCATATTTTGTTTGTAGAAAATTCTTAAAATGTACGTGTAAATGCTAGCCCACCATATCTCATTTGACTCTGACCATATTTTTACAGTCCATTTGTTAAATTTTTGGTGATTAGGTCTTTTTTTTCAGTAACCACACATGATAGGTCAACAGTACTTGCTTTTCTTATTCATTCATATCAATGTATCTTTTACAGTATTGTCATGATGTTTTTAGTTTTTAGTCTTGATAAAACCTTCAAATTTCTAGCCATGGCTACATTTTGAATGTGTAACGGTCAAAACTGTACAAAAAATTTAATCATTTCTTAAAATTGTAAGATTGTATATATCTCAAAATATTTAGAGTGTGTGATAAAAATAATGCCTCCTTCTTAACTAACAATGTAGGAATTGAATACTTTTGTATTTTTATCATGAGAAAAATATTTTTTATATAAAAGCAGGATAAATCAATTTTACTATTTTTTCAGACATGCACAAATCATCACCTTTTGTGATCACAGGATCAGTTGACCAAAGTGTAAAAGTATGGGAATGTCGCTAGCACCATTATATTTAGTCTACAAATTAAGAGACAACACAACATAGTCAGCAACTCCTTCGGGCACCAAGTGTGCCCCCAATGTGATGTTTGTGAAAGTTGCAGCACTGCGTTGTTTTCATGAAACATTAACCAATTGATGTGTTGTTGCTAACTTATTTCATCTCAACATTGCTGACGCGCTATCAGTGCAGAAGTGTTGTTCTGCACAAATCATCAGATGTTATAGTGATGTATTCTACACCCAACAATGCTCGCTTCCAGTTACATGTTGTCTTCTTAAAACTATATTATAAAATATCCAGTGATTGGTCTTTATGGCAACGGATCCTTAACAGGGGAGTTAATCAGATATTTATGACGTGATATATTTAATAGAAAATTGTATTTATTTAGAATTACAGTTTTTAATGAATATTATTGTATAATTATGTAATTGTTGGTCATATGATCAAATTTGTTGTATGTTATTCAAATGCTTGAATTTTATATTTAAAGCACAGTAGGTACACAATCATCAACTCAAATATATCCAGACTGGCATGTATCACATGGAGTATCCCACAGTGGAAATAGAGAATTAAATTAACACAATGTGTTAATTACTGCTTATTATTCATTTTCATTGGCAAAATTTTGTTTTTGAAGAAATTATTACAACATCTCTTATGTCAGCCATTTAACCTATTTTCTTAGATAATAATTTTGCATACATTCATTAGATGTCACAATGTTATTATTAAAGAAATTTTGGTTTTTTTAAACAATATTGCTTCTGGAATTTATTACCATTAAAATTTAAAAATTGTTTTATTTAATATTCAAGTTTTGTAGTATTCTGTGTCAAAGACAAAATACTTCACTGTAGTGTCTATCTGTCTTCCCATCTTGTGCTGTCCTCTCACTTTATAATAACACTGCCGTGCAAAATATACAGGTATGCTTATAGGGTATTTCAGATGTAGGAATTGTCTCTTGTTTGTAAGTTTTTGTGTCAAAAGATTTCTAATTTTACTGCTCACGTCTTTTCTGTTCATAAACATGTGAGAATTGATACTTTCCTAGATTTCCACTCTTTTTGACTTAATTTAGGTAGGTATTTTTCAACTGAAATTGAAATGCATAATTTCCCTTTATTGAATACAACATGTAATATTGCATAATTTATAATTTGATTTAATTCACCAGAACTTGCCATTTGACACTTTGTTGTAGTTATTATATTTATTATTTATTATGTCATTCAGTTTCATCTTAAGAGATAACTCCTTGTTTGATACTAAACCAGGATATCTGGTCTGTTCTATGGGTTCCATTACTATGTGAGCTTAGTTGTTCAACACTTTTAACTTGTTGTTTAATTTTAACTGGTAGTTAAATCCTATACAAATTAATTAATATTAGATTATGTAGAAAAACTGGAGGCTTAATTTCCTTGAAACATATTTGGGCAATTGATGTTGACACAAAAACCCTATGCAATACAAATTAGCAGGTAAATAAAATGCATTTAGAGTACAGACTTTGTTCACTCACGGCATTAAAATAAAGTTTTATGACTTAAAATGGGTCACTGATTTACTCTGTAATCTGTTATTAGATATTCTTGTGACTAAACAATTAAAAGCAAACATTATTTGATGCTTTGAAGCAAACATCTGCAAAAATTTTTTTATCAAGATTTCTCACTGACATTGACATTGCTGCCATATGCAGTTCAACTAAAAATAATTATACATGTATTTTGAACAGTTTGCTTCAACTAAACCAGGGGATTTAAAAAAAAATGTTTGTGTTCAATCTTTTATCTTTCATTCTGAAACTGTATAGGAAGCAACTGTACAGTGGAGTGTGTTTAGTCCTGTTCTGACATTAGATATGCCTGCTATTGGCATTTCATGTTTCTGATTTCCAGATGAGCAGTGCATTCTTGGCCAATTGAGCCTTAAGTTATATGATATAGTTGGACAGGGACAACAGTTACAAATGGCTGGAGATAATAAGTAGTTCCACCATTATATGATAACAAATGTTGTCTAAGTTTAGAATCAAACAAGACAGGTCTACTGATGAATAGCACAGTTTTAATGTGTTCGCTCACGTTTTATAATTTTGTTCCTCAAACTGATAAAATTTTGTATGCCTGATGATATTACAAGTTCAGATTGTCTTTATGTGATAGTGGTTGTTTTATTTGTTTTTCACAATTTTAAAACAAATAAATGAACGACTTTGAACATGAATAGTTTATACATTGATTATCACAATCGTATAAAGTGGAATTTGGTCATGATATTACATTGTAACATTGTTTTTAATCTTTTTTCCAAGATTGCATTTATGATTGAATCTCAGGTGTAGAAATAGTTTTCCCTTTTGTATTATTTGGGTTGTTATTTAAATGAATTATTTTCATGTTCCATTTAATTATCAAAATTCTATTATTAGGAAAATTCATTATGACCTGTTAACTACATGCAACATTGCTACAAGCAAATCTGTGATATTGAAATTCAGACTTGTGTAAATGTTTTGTTTCATTCCTGACACCAAATTGTGATTGTTAGTGCTATTTCTTAACATGGAGACTTTTCTAGTCAATTAGTCCCTCATCCTTATTTTTTGCAGCCAAGCTGCTTGTTATTTATGCATTCAATAAAACAAACCTTGATGTGCCAAGTATCATATCTAATGTTGTTCAAACTTTATTTTTGTTTGAAACGATTACATATTTTGCAATACCCTGTGTTTTTATGTTGTGTTGTGAATTTCTTTTTGTTAACCTTTTTAAAGCTAAAATTAAAAGTACCACAAGATCTAAATTGGAAGAACAAACCCACTTTACTGCAATAAGGTGTAACTTTTTCACTTGAAGATTCATCAAAATGCCTTCTTAAAAAAAGTTTAAAATAATGTGAATTTAGATGTAGTGGATTTGTAAAATCAAAATTGTTTTTATCATTTTTGCCTAATACATGTATATGCAAAAGAAGTATTTTGTTATCTGGAAAAGATATGGGGTACCCATATTTGTTTTATCTGTTTAGAACCAAAGAAAGTTGTTAAGCTGCCCTTATGTAAGCTGTGCAGCATGATGCATATTTTCGAAGAGGGAAATTTGCTGCAAGCAGCATTCTTTCTTAAATTACAAGATGAATCCTGCTACACAGCAAAGCATAAGGGATTCCTATCCTGCTGCAAGATATTATAGTAAGAACTTTGTTAGTAACTGGTACAAATTGTAATGTCTTATTTTCTATGAGGAAAATTGAATCTTATTTATGATATTAAGGGTACCAAAATAAGAAGTGCTTTTATTTGACAATATTATAATGAAGATTATTCTATGAGGCTGTTTTGTGTGAGGTTCTAATGTTAGTTGCTTGAAAAGGTACACATAATGTTGTTGCAGAAAAATCCTTCATTTCATTGACATTGTATTCTATTAATATCCATACATCCCAGTACGGTTATTAATAGAGCTGAAACGAGGGAATTTTCTCGCAAGATGTAAATTTCTTTCATTTTTTCGAATTTTATAAAAAATATTAAAGAAAAAAATGGAATTTTCAATTTTGTGCATTAGTATTTATAAAAATCTGAAAAATGCATTAAAAAACAAGGAGTGTAAATTGACTGCTATAAATAGCTAATTTATGCATGTATTTTTGTAAGTGCTGTAGTGGGATAAGGCAGAAAAGATCATTTAACATTATAAATTGTATCAAAGATAAACAAGCTGTGTCATTCAAGGGTAAAAATCGTAAAAAATAATTGTTTTTGAATAATTGATTTTCTTGACTGAAAGAAAAAAAAATAAATGTAGAGATATAAAATTCTATAGTGAATTTTTAAATCATTCCAGAAATGGCATTGAAACGGCTTGTCTGTCTTTCTTCGTTGGAAAGGCTTGTGTATCTTCGTAGCTTTTTGTTTCAAAGATTTTAAATTTGATCTGATTGTTATGTCTGTCAAATAAATATATCCATCAACATTATTTGTTTATTTATTGAAATGTTACTTTGTTTATCTAGTATGTAATGATGTGGCTACAGATAGACCTGTTGATATTTCCTGTATGGAAATGACCTATAGTAATGGCATAAACTCTTCATTCTTTAACATAGAAAAGTTTTAATGTTTAGTTCTTACAAGATTGTCCACCTGTTTTATACTGTAAGTCACTTTAGCGTCTGATTTGTTCAGCTTGCAGATCAGAGCAACAGCACATGATCACTATCATATTACTCTCTTAATCCACGCTACTCTTCCTAAAACTCTCAATAGAATCAAATAGCTTATAGAAATTTTTAACATTTATATAATATAATAATATAATTAATAAATAATAAAACTTGTGAGGCCCAAAACTAGTAACATCTTCTACATCACTTGATCAAAACAAATCAAACATTTACCAACTAGTCTACAGGAAGTGAAGTCATGTCTCCTGTCACAAGTATTTTCTTAATAATTTATGAAATTTTCCTTAGTAACAAGATTTCACTGTAATCATGGCTCGTGGCACATACAGTTTATTCTTGTCATCTAGAAATTTCGGTTGAAACAATAAAAAAATTCTAGTCTCAACCAGATGATTGTACAATCTTTGCTAATTTAAGTCTGTTAACGTTGAAAGGCAATTGTACAAAATAAGTATAATTAACATAGAATTAACAATCTGTCAAAGTCAAAATGGGTAATCCTAAAAAGCACACCTTTCTTATAGCGAGTCAACTGTTAGTTTTCCTCTGTATGAGTTGGTGTTGATGAAAGAGATTTAAATTTTGCAATACCAAC